>JABFEA020000036.1:2196752-2211979 GCA_019775915.2 Cyphomyrus plagiostoma | reverse complement strand
CGCTCTCCTCACCCCGCACCCCGCCGGCCCGCTCTCCTCGCCCCGACGGCCCGCTCTCCTCACCCTGCACCCCGCCGGCCCGCTCTCCTCGCCCCGCTGACCTGCTCTCCTCGCCCCGCCGGCCCGCTCTCCTCACCCCGCACCCCTGCTGAAGCTTTTTCACATTTTCCTTACTTAGCAGACTCCAAAGCATCCAAAGCAATGTATGTTTTGTTTTAGAAAGCAGGGTCAGTCAGCCACTGTAGACCTTGGAGGGGGGGGGGTTAAGGGCCTCGCTCAGGGACCCAACAGTGAAATCACTTTGCAGAATCAGGGATTTGAACCTGCAACCTTCTGAACACGGGATCAGATCTGATCACCTACCACTTAACTGCCATACACATCCGACAGCATCACATGCCTCCAAAAAAAATACTTCATGAGTTTGTGTTTGTGCATTTCCTGCATGTGCTCCTGGTCATTAGACACTGGGCCACCAGAGGGCGTTTGTGAGTAACATCCTCTGCATTAAACACGCAGCAACCAGAGCCCTGCTGGCTGGACGGTCAGTCTGGGCTCGGTGGTCCGCTCGGGAATAGGGGCGCTGGTCATTCCTCTCCAGAGGGTCATCCTGCACCCAAGCTACAACAGCAGCAACATGAACTTCGACGTGGCTCTGCTGGAGCTGTCGGTCCCGGCCCCAAAGTCGTACACCATCCAGTCCATCTGCCTGCCCTCCCCCGTGCACAGATTTCAGGAGACTGACGAGTGCTTCATTGGCGGGTGGGGCTCCCTCAGGGAGGGAGGTGAGTCCGTACCCGTGTTCAAGCATGCAGCCCGAGACAGGAAGGACCTACGTGTCTGCAAATCCTCAGAATCAAAGTACCACTAAAGCAGCCTGGCTCTACTTAATATCTGTTTATAGTACACAGCCGTCTTCCAACCACTTATCCAATACAAGGTCACATGAGAGGGGGGTGGAACCTATCGCAGGTAGCATAGGAACCCCCTCAGCCTGGAAAGTGAGGCAATAATCCTGCCCACTTAGCCATCCAATCAGCTCCAGGCCCCCAGACTTCTTGCTTTCATGACAGTGCATTGCACACCTGCACTTAATGTTTCCCGTTCCTTTTTGAAGGTCACTTGATGTCATCCTCTGATTCATGAGAAACTGTTGGATAAGTGCGTGGTCATCTCTGGCATTAAGAAGGTCGTTTCTGCCCTTGGCTGGTTTGTGGTCATTAATGTCTCCTGCTTCACCACATTCTTGTGTCCTTCTCTCTTAGAAATTTTGTGTGACGTGTGTGTTTTATGAAATACTAATCAGAAAATTTTAACAAAATAATCCGTACATGTGGGATGGAGGTAAACAGCTGGAAATGCCACCCTGCCATCATTCAGAACCTGGATCGGTGGAGATGCAGTGGGAGGCAGGAATCTGATGCTGTGAGCGGCTGTCCTCTCCCCGGGTCCTTTAGGAGCGCTGACCGCCCTCCTGCAGAAGGCCCAGGTGAGAGTCATCCAGCAGCCCGACTGCCAGCAGGTGTACGGACGAGGTCTCACGCCAAACATGATGTGTGCGGGTTTCATGGAAGGCGGCAGCGACACCTGCATGGTGAGCAGAGTGCCCGGTGCGCAGGGTGCCCGGTGAGCAGGGTGCTGGCATTGCTTATTACTCTTCCTGTGGGCTGCAGATTATTTGGGTCCTCTGGTTCATTTTAAGAGGTTTACAGTGCTGTGCTGCACAAGTCTTAGACAGTCAAAGAAAATGTTTAAATGATCTTCATGTTGGTGTAAAACCGAGATGTCTGTCAGCTTAGCCATTTCCAAACCTCTCCTGAAGTCACCCCAGTGTTGACAGTAACCATCTAACATATGTATGAATTTTTTGACTCGCACACCTTGTTTGGCTAATCAATTCCTTACTATTTTCTTACACTATTTAAAAAATATTTGATTAAATTGAGCTGGCGATGAAATTTAACAAATACATGTAATGACTGGGGTGCCCCTGAGGAGAGGATTTGGGACCTGAAGCGGTGTTCACCTAGCCATCCAAAATATCAGTAACTTTTAGGAGAACAGAAGAAACTCTTAATCTTTGTTGTACTATTCTTAATTTGCAAATGTTCTAATGTCAAGTTGTGTTTTTTCTAAGCAAATACACACTTACTGTCGAGATAAATAGCTTGAAGCCGGTGGGTCTCCTTCCTGTTCCTGCCCCCATGCCAAAGTGTTTTCATTCCAACCCACACAGCTTTCAACCTGCTAAGGTTGGAATAAAAACATTTTGCCAGCCGGTCCTCCAGGAACAGGCATGAGACCCATTGGCTTAAAGCATTTTCAGGTCCAGAGAGTAAAAGTCCGGGCCAAGATTTTGTTTCAGTCAACCAGTTGAGTATATAGTCAGTCAGAGTTCCCAACTGGTTGGTTGATACGAAATCTTGTTCTGGACATTGACTCTCTGGACATGAACTACCCACCTCTGTTAACTACCTAATACTTTGGCACAGCACTGCATATCCAAAGGTAAGTGTGAAGTTTCTTAAATCCATACCATGAACTCAGCTATGTGCTCCTAGGTTTTCACTCCAGGTGTACACGTGTACCTCCCAGTGGTACCCTGTGAAATCACATTGGCAGGACCTAACTGGCAAATCAAAATGGGGGATCAAGGGCTGAAAGCATACCCCAAAGTTAACCAGGAGCACCATCTAGTGGGGTCAGAAAATACAGCGAATGGTTCAGGAGGCTTCATTTGGCCGTAACTGGATTAGGCGGCAGTGAGGCGTCCGCTGGCTAAGGCAGTGCTACCGCTCTTCTGCAGGGAGACTCCGGGGGCCCCCTGGCATGCCGGGAGCATTCGGGCCGCTGGTTCATCGCCGGGGTGACAAGCTGGGGTCACGGCTGTGGCCGGATCGGCTTCCCCGGAGTTTACGTTCGGGTCACCGCCATCAGGGAGTGGTTGTCTCGCCAAATGCCGTTTTAAGGTTCACTCATGAAGGAGGCGACATTAATCCCATACGCTGTTCCAGCCCTGAGCTTTGTTTGCTATTTTATCTCATATTACATGCACCATCAGTTTTTTTTTGTTTTTATCAGAACATTAAGTGAATATCACACACATTTTGGCTGTCGAAAGTTTATGGACAAAATCCTACAACGCAATGAGCTTTCTGTTACAATATTTGTATTTATTTTCATATTTATTTCATCTAAATGTTTAAAGTAGCAGAAAATTGTCTGATTTTTTTTGTTTGATCCAAATATGATATTAACTGTTATTATTCCGATATCTGTAACCACTTCCTCAGTGCTGGAGTATTTGTGTCGGTTCTACAGAACTTCTAGCTGAATAACCCGCCTGTGTATTAGCCTAAAGATGCAACAGTGATTTTTCTACATGATGAAATACTAAATATGAATTTCAGTCAGGTCAGTGCTATTGGAAACACAATATCCTCAGTATACTTTGTGGGACTGCCAAATAAAACTGCCTTCAATGGTTTAAGTCAGCGATTCCCGGCCTGTTCTATAGTGGGGGGAGCTACTGAATCATGATCGTACTTTCTGCTGTCTGACCTGGGTCACACAGAGTATATTTTGCCAATCGGGGTGGTTTAAATAAAGGCCTGGCCATTTCAGACGTCATATGGACATAACATCAGCATGCTACACAGCTAATTACCAGCCCTTCTATAACCTACTGGTTTTGTAACAGAGGCACAGTGCAAATTACACTGGTTACTGTTCAAATATTGGCTAAAAGTTTTATTTAAATAAATTTAGTACATAGAAAAATCACAGGCATGCCATTTAAATGTCTTCCTGAGGTTATGTTTTAACCATCTTCCATAAATAACATGGAAAGATGTCCAGCGTTGCCACAGAAAGGTCACGAACCATATTTTGTTGACAAAGTCTTGTTTTTAATCAGCACCCTGATATTTAATATAATATTAAATATGAATCCCCTTGATTAAAACTAGATTTCTTGAGCACACGTGGTGATGTTTGACATTCTTCATAGGGGGACACATTACACAACACAGGACAAGGCAGCGGACTCCCAGGAACACCTGGGTCCACCAAAGCCATTCCTGCCGCTTCAATTACAATACTTATCATCCTCTGTTCCAGGAGATGAAACAAAGGGTAAGAGTAATCTTCATCACAAATGGGGGACAAATGTCCAATATGGGGCTAAAGGTCTGTGTGCTACCGCGGCGAACTCTCATCATCTGTGCAGTGAAAGGGGGAAGCACGGAGGTCTTCAGATGCGAGCCCGTTCCTTCTGCAGTCTGGAACTGTAGGTCTTGAACACGGTATTCCGTACGTCCACGTACCGATCCATGCACATGGCTATGCATTTCTGAAAACGCAATCGTAACGTTACAAATTTAACGCTGATCGTGCACTAGAAGTCGAAGTTTTTACTATTAGTTCCTTTTTTATTATTACTACAGTGGAAAGGTATAAGAGATAACGTACCTGTTCAGAGTTGTCCAGCGTCCCCCCAGGTTTGTCGATACACTTACGAAAGCATTTGTCTGTCAGTCTCTGAAACATAAGATACTCAGTGTTACATTCGGATTTATGTCAATCTCGTTCTGAGATTTTGTCAACGGTTTAGTTCCAATTCAGTTTGTCTACCGAAAAATATAAGCGAGGTATCCTATCAATGGCTAATAATAAATAATAATGTAGCTCGTACACACATGAAAAGTGAAATGGAATAAGAAGCGAGGTTAATGGATAACTAGTCAGAAAAAAGATGGTAGTTATTCAGAGATGTTACTACAAACATGGACATTTCACTCATGGCACTACTGGGTTTACGATAATTTGCCATAATTCTGCAATTAATCCAGAATTGGGGTTCAGAAAGTTGGTCGTACTTGCCTGCAGTAGCTCCTGCGCGTTTGCCACCGCAATCTGCACCTTCACTTGCTCCATTATGTGCTCCGTATCCATTTTACCTGATCCGGCGCTTGATGAGAAATCAGAACCAAAACCATCCATTTTCCCAACCGGGTTCCCCCAAGGCCAAATATGCTGCTCAAACAACCGATATTACAGCAACACGTGAGAGCAGTAAAACCACGAAGCCGCTCGATGCCCTTGAGAAGCGCCGGATATTGTGTTTGCGCTATTTCCGGACGAAAGGCAGCTTGGGGCATGTAGGCTGTTTATCCGGAGAAACGGACACGCGCTTGTAGTTACCTTTGAACGTTGATTATATTTCAATAGCTGCTCCATAACACTTAATTTAAGAATTAGAGCAAAAAAAATCTAATAATTTTGTAAGTAAATACAGCACTTCCTAGAAAAGGTGGGCTTTATTGTCACACCAGCCTTACTCAGTACACCGCATAGAGCAGGCTGCTCATTCCTGCTTCTGATGCTCGACCACCCACGGGCCCTTCAGTCGTATCCGATGTGTTAAATTCGGGCTGTAGCTACCCTCTGCAGGATGGTTCTCCAGGAGGCTGACTCACACTGGCATACGGTGAACCAAAATAACGTTCCCTGGATTGCGGTCCTACATACTGTATATACATACATATACATGTGGTGAGTGGCTCAGTAGGCTAACCTCCGTACCTGAGATCGGGGTCAAAGAGCACGGCGGTGTATGAGAAGAGAAACATTCCGATGTACCTGTACCTGTGCAAATGGCAAATAAAGGATCAGAATCAGAATTGGCTTTAATTGTCATTCAAACCTCTGAATATCTCTGTTAAGGGTCTAGAATGGACGTGACGTGCTTCTCTGGATAGAAACAGAAATTGTTACAATTGTATTGTTGAAATGGTTACATTTTTGTGCATCTCTATTTCCCGTCGCGTGTACTGTGCAGTATAGCAAAAAGCTACGATGAACTTCTGCATGGTAACAGCAGAGGGAGCTAGAGGATTATCAGCGCTTGATTGAGGCTGGTTAGTTAGGGAGACGTTAGAATCGCTTTGGAACTACAAACGAGCCGGGACGTCATTGCAAACTCATCACAAAATCAAATGAGGAACAGACCTTTGACTCTTTGGGAAGTAGCTGAAGGCAGTGATAGATATAGCATCTTACGACATAAGGAAAGAGTTGGAGAATTAAAACAAGTCAATGTTGAAGAAAGTGATTAGGGAGACTCTCTAATGAAGGCTTCCAAAAGCTTGATCCAACATTATCCTCCATTAGGTGCTGATGACTACAGGACTGCAACCTCATGACTAAAGTCATGCTGACCAAGGATAAACGGCTTTGAGTGTAAGAGAAGAGCAGGTCAACTAAAAAAAGCAGGAATCTGTAAATTCAGCTGTATGTGCAGGAAATTAATAACAGCTACTGGGATCTACACACTATATATGTGTAAGGAGGTTCTAATGGAGATGTGCTGGCTAGAGAGGAAATGCTTAAATAAACCCTGATGCTGGAGGTTCCTGCCAAAACCGTCGCCAGGATTATTGGAACAAGTTGTGCTTTGACATTCCTGTGAACCTGTCATTGTAAGTACAAATGCACAGGTCTGCTTCACGCTGCCCAGGGAGAACAATGCAACACAGTTCCTGGCAAGATATCGTCATGACAGGCATTTCTGTTCACTACCGAAGCCTCATGGAATACAATACAGGCCTTTCACTCAGAGCCACTCACAGCATAGCCAGGGTGGGAGTCCTTTCTGCAAACTGGGAGTATGTGTGTTAATGCTCTACAATGTTAACCCATTACTATGTAAGCTGAGTGTATGTTAGCCATTGCTAGTCACAGCGTCCTTTAACAGGGATTTGCAGGGATTAATGAAGTGTCACCTGCAAGGCTTCCAGAACAGAACAACCTATATGAACAGTAAAGTAAATCTGACTGCCAGCTATGATTATGTCTGCCAGGTATGTCACTCTGGTGGGCGTCCCTATTTATATACAAGTCTCTCTGTTCTCAGTGTGGACTTTGACCTTGTTAAAATATACTAAATGCCAAATATACTAAATATATACTCCATCACATTTTGGGTGACTTTGTGTAATAATTTAGTCAATCTCTTTAACTTTAAGAATGGTGTTCATGCCTTTTGACTTATGTTACATCTTAAGTCCCAAGGGTCAGTCTGAGGCACACTGTGACTATTAATCAACAGCTGCAATGTGAGAGTAGGCTTGGAGTAGTGTTTGAGAGTAGCATTTGCCATGACAGTAGCATTTTATTATACGGGGTACGAAATAGGTGAAGCGAAGGTTGTGGTTTAGTTCTTAGCATCCTTCACGATAAAAACCATGATTGACGTGATTCGTGTCACCCTGTGATAGTGGTGATGGAGAAAGGAGGCTGTCTGCAACCAGTCTAACTGAAGAACGAATTACGAGAGCTCCATGAACGGGAAAAAGATAAGAATTTCAGATTAAATACAGCTCCGTTATCCTAAATATTCAGACAAAGTGAATGTGGAGACTGCTGGCAGTATGTATACAAAGAGCAAACAGTACATGTCAAAGCAAGACTGAGCAAAACAGGCAGTTAGAAGATGGATGGGTGCTGTAGAGTCAGTTGCAACACAAAAATATTTATGTTACAATTAAAATATTTTTTGAATAGCAGGTGGTAGAAACGGAGGAGAAATGAGTCTGGGTGATGAAATGCTCCGAGAGAAGGTGCAGTGGCCACGGCCCCTGAGAGGGGATACGCGGCCTCCTGCCCACTGTGGCGGTTCTGCTCCTGCTTCGCTGCCGCTCCCAAGTTCCATCCAGTTTTCAATTTTTGTAATTGGCGAAGCCACACTAGACAGCCCAGTGATCATGTGTCATCGTCAGATATGCCAGTCAAAAGAATGTCTTACTTTCAAAATTTCGTAATATGAGCGTGAAATAAAACCACTTAAACTGGCGACGAACAGCCACACGTGGGGCCGGACCACCCAGGCCAAACACCCACGTCACAAGCCGCTGCACAGATTATTCTAATTCACTTGTAGTAATAAGTTCCATTATGCAAACGACTTGGCTGCGCTTTGCTACTCCACCAGGAAAGACATTCTCCTCGGGCGAGTGTCGCCACAGTAGCTAACTGAAATAAAGCATGAAATGCGTCTGTTCTGCATTTATCAAACGAGATTCCCTCGTATTGCGGCAGTTTGCCCTGCAGTTATTTTAAATTGTACTTTTAAACGTTCCGGCCGGAATCCAAGCCTTGTGCAATTTTATTTTAAAGTGTGTGATGCCTGTTTGGTACTGATATGCGGGCAAATGAAGCGGGGATTTAAATGTCCGCACTGACTCGGAATCTATAGAAAAAAACCCGGAGCGAGGAGCAACCACACACATTTTGAAAAGTGTATTATTCCGACACACTTCCCCCAAGCCCGCTTCCATTGGCAGGAGCCTCAGGCTGGAGGAGGAGCCCACTGTGAAGCATTAACTTGCGCTGGCACTGGTCGCCCAGTACAGCTCTCTCCACTGGCTCTGCGAGCTGCCCGAACCTAGCGCGAGCCGCCTTCGCTTTATCAATCAGCCCAGTCGGCAAAGACCTGATGGGTGATCAGCGCGTCCGTTTGGCTATCGGTACCGACGCCGGACTCACCTGAAGCGCATTTATCGGCGCGATCGCGGCTACCGGCGCTGTTCGGCATTATTGCGGGTTGAGAGACTGAAGGCGATCGGGCGACTAGCGGCGGTGCTTCGGTGTCGCTCCGAAAACTGACTACAGCCCGCAGGTTAGGTGAGTGCCGTCTCGTTCTTGTTTGTGAGAAGGACAAGGACAGGTTTCTTTAGCTTGGAGAGAAGATCTGCCGTATTAGGATGTAAACAGATCAGCCCTCTGCATTTTGTGAGGAATTTCTGTAAGCGGCTCTCCGCCTTTTCCGGACGGGCTCTCAGTACTGGACACAAGTTGCATCTGCCGCATGAAAGCCTTGGCTTTAAGTGTCGATCTTTTTGAAACTTTTTAATTGTGTGTAATGCAGATATAGATGGGATTATAGAGTGTGGTAATTTTGTAGAAAATACCGCAGTGTCATGTTTTAGGCTTGACAGAATCTTATTCACTGATTATGAATAAGAAACAGTATTATACAGAATTCTCTACGTTAATAAAACGCAGGTCGGCCCCGTAATTAACCTCGTAACTAAAACGGTAAAGGCAGAAAGAGTATCACCGGAGGCGATGCAGCCCCAGTTTGTAATTATATTTGGTAATTGAGCTGCCTTTCCAGTGTATTATTTCGGTCTAGCGGACTGCGATATGCGTACTCTTGCTTTATATATTGTACTTTTTATTTGATATCAAAAGGTGTTTTAGTGTGTCTAAGTGTTTCTAGTAGCTTCTAATATCTGAATATTTTATCTTGGTAAAATTCTTCTATTCACAATTATTTTGAACCGAACCACGTTCTGTGCAGATTTTGGATTAATATGTTACTGTTGCATGATTTTGATCTGACAGGGGATCCGATAACATTCGAATCTGAACGCGAAGAACTCGATACGGGGGAGGTATATTTACATAAAATACTGAGGATGTTTGCAGACCTCTCGAGCCAAACGATATCACGAGTTATTGGTATTACATGGGGTCTTGTTAAGATACTGATAAGTGCAGGAAGTGCGGCACACATACAGATCTTTGGTTACTGCTTTGTCATATAGTTCAATAAATTAAAATCGCATCAACACATAACTAGACCCTGCAGCACGCCTGGAAGATATTTAGTTCCTATAGAGTGTCTATAAGTTGATCAGGGTGTGGCTTCCGCTAAACCAGCGTTAGCATTTTATGACCAAAGTTATCTGGGGTCTGTTGCTCAGGCATAATTTGGCCAGACTATATAAATCATGGTTCTTGTTTTTATTTCTGTAACTTCTAGATGAAAGGTCAGCCTACGAGCCACAAGTGCCGCCGCATTCTTAATAAGTGTGGATCTCCCTGGTTAACTGAATGATCTAGCGGGCGAGGAGTAACAATTTACACCAGCTGTTCTTTGTCGTTAAAGAGCTTCGCATCTTCAGAAAAGGGGCTTTATTGAGCTTGCATTTCCTCTTTTCCCCTTTGGATATAATATGACTTCCAACTCTCTTGGCAAGCTGTCAGATTCTTTCTATATTTAAGATAAGGCTTAGCGCAGGGGGTGTGTGCATGTATATTATCGTGACATGCAGTTTTCTGATTCCCCCCCAGTTAGATCGACAATGTCTGTGAGCAGCCACGAGAACCGAAAGTCCCGATCGAGTTCTGGATCTATGAACATCTATCTGTTCCACAAGGCGTCGCATGCGGACAGCCTCCTGACGCAGTTAAACCTTCTGCGGAAGCGCTGCATCTTCACCGACGTGGTGCTGCGGGCCGGCAGCCGCGCCTTCCCCTGCCACCGCGCCGTCTTGGCCTCCTGTAGTCGCTACTTCGAGGCCATGTTCAATGGGGGGCTGAAGGAGAGCCGGGATGCTGAGGTCAACTTCCATGACTCGCTGCACCCCGAGGTGCTGGAGCTCCTCTTGGACTATGCCTATTCGGCGCGGGTCATCCTCAACGAGGAGAACGCCGAGTCTCTCCTGGAGGCAGGAGACATGCTCCAGTTTCACGACATCCGAGATGCGTCAGCTGAGTTCCTGGAAAAGAACCTGCATCCGTCTAACTGCCTGGGCATGATGCTGCTGTCCGACGCCCACCAGTGCGAGCGGCTGTACGAGCTGTCCTGGAGGATGTGCCTGGCCAACTTTGCGTCTCTCTTCAGGACCGAGGATTTCCTCCGTTTGCCCAAGGACAAAGTTCAGGCCCTGATTTTCAGCGAGGAGCTTGAGGTGGAGGATGAGAGTCTGGTGTACGAAGCCGTCATCGGCTGGGTGAAGGCCGACATTGAGCGGAGACACGGTTACATCCCCGAGCTGTTGCGATTTGTACGCCTTGCCCTGCTCCCAGAATCGTACCTGCTTAAGAATGTTGTGTCAGAGGAGCTAGTAATGGGTCACAAACTGGGTCGGGAGATAGTGGATGACGCGGTCCGTTGCAAGATGAGGATCCTGCAGAATGAAGGTGTTGTCACCGGCTTCTGTGCCAGACCAAGGAAGGTTAGTCAAGCACTTCTGTTGCTGGGTGGCCAGACATTCATGTGTGACAAGGTTTACATGATAGATCATAAGAGCAAGGAGATCACCCCCAAAACGAACATCCCCTCTCCTCGGAAGGAATGCAGCGCCTGCGCCATTGGCTGCAAGGTGTATGTCACCGGCGGCCGGGGCTCCGAGAATGGGGCCTCTAAGGACGTGTGGGTCTACGACACGCTTCACGACGAGTGGTCAAAAGCCGCACCCATGCTGGTGGCCAGGTTTGGTCACGGGTCAGCAGAGCTCGATCATACCTTGTATGTCGTGGGCGGCCATACGTCTTTGGCTGGCTCATTCCCGGCTTCCCCGTCGGTCTCCCTCAAACAGGTGGAACAGTATGACCCACAGGGGAACAAATGGACGTTGGTCGCCCCACTGCGGGAAGGAGTGAGCAACGCTGCAGTCGTAGGGGCCAAGAACAAGCTTTTTGTGTTTGGTGGCACCAGCCTCAACCGGGACAAGTTCCCTAAGGTCCAGTGCTTTGATCCATGCGTGAACCGCTGGGCCGTTCCTTCCGTTTGCCCCCAGCTCTGGCGCTACACTGCTGCCGCCGTGGTGGGCAGCCACGTCGTCGTCATCGGAGGCGACACGGAATTCTCTGCCAGCTCCGCCTACCGCTTCAACAGCGAGACTTTCCAGTGGTCTAAATTCGGGGACGTCACGGCCAAGAGGATCAGCTGTCACGCTGTCGCGTCCGGCAACCGCTTGTATGTGGTCGGCGGCTACTTCGGAGCACAGCGCTGCAAGACGCTAGACTGCTACGACCCGTCCACAGATGCATGGGACAGCGTTACCAGCGTGCCGTACTCTCTAATCCCAACAGCATTTGTTAGTACTTGGAAGTACCTTTCTGCATAGGAGTGAAACAGCATCAGTCTTGTAAGTAGTTTCGTGGAACGTTGCGTTTAAGCATTTTATACCTTTGAGAATTGTGTTAGAGAGGAGGTCTGCCTGTTGGTGATTTCAGAATAAACTTCTGTGTGTAAATGCATTTTGCCGGTCGGGGGAAATCTTAGCCTCCATCGAAGTATTAAATTAGGTTTTCCAAATCCTCTTTGTGTGGCGAAAACAGGGAAAGGAAGTTAGGTGACAAAAAACAATGTTTCCCCCTCTCATCCAATCATAGAGGAATCTTGGGAATGTTGTGTTGGACTTGGAATACAACTTGGCTCGTGGTGTTTACCTTTCACGTGGTCTGCGCTGATCTGCACCGCCAGCCTTCCTGTCGACTGTGGCTTTGATGGGGGGGGGGCTGACTGGCTAGGTAACAAAGCCTTTGATGTTGAAAGGGGGGGCACTGGACAAGCGGTTTGGTGCTAGAGTTACAATGTGGAATGCGAGGTAATTACACCAATAATTACAGTGCAGATACTCCAGCATAGGACTCTGGAGAAGAATGAATGGATCACTGCTTACGTAGAGGCTGTTAGGTGTGTGAAATCCCCCAGGGTGCAGGGTAGGAGTTGAATCCATTTTTTCATTTGAGTTTTCTTTTTTTTTGTGGGCGGGATAAAGCTTTAAATATGCCCATAGAGTCGGTGGGATATTGAGGGTGTTTGGAAGTGGACACAATTTATTGTTCCCCGCCCCCTTTGGCTGCCATCATGTCTTCAGTTGCCAGGTGTGGCCTCACATTCAGTGTTTTTAGGGAAATGTATGAGGCGGAAGCGGCTGTTTGTTCACTGTAGCTGTGTGTTGGCAGGAGTCGCCATGCAGGACCCTTGATGAACAGGCAGCTTTGCCGCCAGGCTGAAGGAGCACGCGGACGCTCTAACTGGGCAGGAGCCTCGCTGGGTGGGAGCAGCTGTTTGAACAGCGGGGTGTGGAGATGCTCTAAGGTCTCCGACAGCCTCTGGCGCTTTACGATGCCTCTTTGCTCCCGTTTAAGTCGTCGCCAGCTCCACTGCCTCTCTCCTCTGCTCTGCTGCATGTGCCGGGCCTGTTCCAGAGGCTTGTTTGTCCAGTATGTCAGATGTTGGAGGAAGGGAGGGAGAAGCTATATTTTGCACTCTTTGGCAGCCAAGAGCGGCAAACCTAAAAATATCCATCGCTCCCAGAGCTTCAAACTTTCGAGCCAGGGTCAGAGGAGAAGCTGGCTCTCTAGACCCACCCCTCGCTCGGCCCGTTTATCGCCACGTTACCCCTTGGTGGGTCGCTGGCCTTTTACTTTTCATTCCCAGCAAAATGCCCTCTTTTGAGGATGAAGATGAAATGAGGCCCCATCTGTTGTTTACTGGGAGCTGGCAGTGTGCAGATGCGTTTTATCTGGCTATAGAATATTCCCTTCTGGCTTTTTAGCTTTCCTTTGTCTTCTGTCTAACTTTGGTCTTTGAACTCTGTGCACATGTGCATATTGGCTGTCCTCTTCCAAGTTCTTACCAGAATAAGCAGCCTGGAAAAGAAAGCCTGTTCTGATCTGTCCCTGGATGTCCGATAAGATGGACACTTAAATGCACAGTCTGAAATATCCCAACGGCTGCCGAATGAAATCGATGGAGGACCTTTCGCTAACGTGTGTGTTTTTTACGGTTTGATGGGGGATGTTGGGCCTCCTGTTTTGATTGGTTTGGCTCACTTGGTGGAACGTGAGCAGAAGCTGGATTAGCCGCTGAGCTGTGACCGTTTCAGTGTGTCCTGGTCCTCGCTTCTCCTGCCGCTGTAAGGCAAGATGGCGGCTGGGCGGGCAGTAGACACCCCTTTCAATGAACCGAGCCGTGCAGCAGGTCACAGCGGGATGGGGTCAGAGGTCACGGGCCCACGCCAGTTTGCCTTCCCTGCCGAGAGGGGGAGGGAAGTCACGCGTATCGCCCAGCACTAATGTTTTATTAATGCCCCCCTCCAAAAGGCCATTTTATGACACCTGTGCTCTTCTGTGACACTCACAGGACCCCATTCCGCCTCAGTGTCCCCAGAGAAATCAACTTGCCTGATTATAGCCTTAAGCGTGGCTGCATTTGCATAAATCTAATCGTGTTTTTTTTATTGCTCTTACACCCTTTGTGTCCACTGGTGCCCAGAGGAGAAGTTGTTTAAAATCTGAATGGTGGTGTCACTTTAATGTGATTACAAGTAAAAAGTTAACGAGCTGTCAGCTTCATTTAACATTTGACATTGTTACTGCCTCCTGGAGGCTGGTTGGTGTATATGTTCCAGTGTATGTTTGGACCATCTAGCTATAAGGCCTGAATGGTTTGCTTTCAGGCAGCTGGCAGTGCCAGTCTGCTTGCGGTGCCTTGACCTCTGACCTTCATTGGCAGACGTTGACGCCCTGAGATACTCTGACATGCTCTCGGGAAGCCAGCTGTTGGATCTAGAGGTTCATGTTGGATTTGGCAAGTTCATTAACAAATATCGCTGTGCTTTAGGTGCCTGTGAGGGACAGGGAAGTTGAGCGGCCTTGGATGAATGGTGGGGGGTTATGGGTAAGTGTGAAGTGGGGGGGGGACAAACAGATGTATTCAGGGTTGCCCATCTGTAAGCCTGATTATTCCGGCTGAGCGGCTAGTCGCGAGTGAGGCCAAGTGACCTTGCTGGGAGGGGGTCACTGGTGCTGCTAGGGGCGTCTGGGGTGGGGGACAGGGCTGTCTGTCGAATCCACTAATAAGTTCAATAAGCGTAATTGAAATGGCAGCTGTCCTTCAACCGTGACGATGGCATGGTGAGCTTTGGTGACGAATGACAGCGCTGGTGACACAATGTGGCCATCGCCGTGACGAGGCTATGGAAACGGGGGTGCGGGGCCTTAGCTCATCGCTAGGCAGCGATCCGTGTCGCCTGTGGGTGTGACTGTCGTGCACAGACCTGAATTTCAGGTTTCGATTGGAATCTGGGCAGCGGGTCAACGCTGTGACAGGAGGGGGAACCGGTTTATCCCGTGTTGCTCTTTCTCCCTACTGGGACCGTTTCTCACCGTGAGAGAGTCCTCTTTCACGCAGCGGTAGATATTGGCCGAAACCTCGACTTCACTGGAAACGCAGGGTGGCGAAACTCAAAGGTGTGTCAGCAGTGTTGTTGTAAGATGTGTGACGTGCAAATACTCCGACATCCCTACTGTGTTTCCCCAGAACATAAGAAGTATACAAACGAGAGCAGGCCATTCGGCCCATCAAGCTCGCTTGGGAAGAACTTAACTAATAGCTCAGAGTTGTTAAAATCTTATCTAGCTCT
>JABFEA020000036.1:2151641-2164850 GCA_019775915.2 Cyphomyrus plagiostoma | reverse complement strand
CTTTCTTCTTTTTTCTCCTTACAACTCTCTCCACACCCCCCCCCCCCCAGCCCCCCTGTCCCACCCGCCCCGGGGGTGTGGGGGGGGGGGGGGGCCCTTTATCGCGCACATACCTTGTTTTGGCCGCTGCACTCTGTGAGAAAGCTCCTGCAGCCTCTGTGAACGGTGATCGCACAGTCTGGGACAGAGATGGGAGAAATGGGACGGTGAATGAAAGGGACGGTGGTCCAGGCAGTATTAGCCGACGGTTCAGCACATCATACACATGCATAGTTCCAAGCGCCAGCAATAGTAATGGGCACATTATGCTGTGGGGCAACAGCCCAGCTCCGGAGCACAGAGCACCACAGGGTGGCAGCGCAGAGCGCTCAGGCAGTCACTGCGCCGCGTCTGCCCTCACTGCGGGACACTCTCACTGCCTCAGAAAGCAGGCAGCACCATGACCGGATCCAGTCACTCTGCACAGACACTATTCTCAGGCAGTTTATACTCTCAAACCATAAGTAGAATGAACATGGGGTCTTTATCACATCGCCACTTGTTTCTGTCATATAACTATTTTATGTTTTTTAGTATTTGGTGATATAGATCAACAATGTTATTCATGATTCCTACTGTTACTACTGTCTGCTACTGCTGTTGCCTGCTGTTCATCATATAATGCTCAGCAGTCTGCAGGGGGTCATAACAATGAAGGGAAACCTTTTTGCATTCACAGAAAAAACCGTGAACTCAATCAAATACAGCCTACACAACACAGTCAGCTGAACTAAGAGGAAAAACTACACACGGTGTATGAAAAATTTACACTCTTGTTTATAATCTCAGTTAGGGTTCAAAAACTAGCTAACAGCTTTCATACATCTTATAATCCGATAACAATAAAAATGAGTAAAAAGACAAAAGCTGAAGTTAAAGATTGAACTTGATGGCTTACAAGTAATTTTAAAGGACTATAAAGTTTTTAAGGGCTATGATAAAGTTTTCAATAGAACTAGCTAAGTAAGTTTCAGCTGGTGTAGTAACTGATGCTCTGTTATAATTGATGCTAGAGACAGTAATTCATACTTTGTTTTTAAAGCAAATAATAGTATTTTTTTAATGTTTTGCTAAATAATAACAGTGATATAGCATATTTGCTACTGCTAACATCAATCTTTATGAACTTCTCCACCGACCATGGTGAAGATTTCACTGCGCCATCCTACATCTGGGACCTGCTCCTTAAATGAAAGGAGGATGCTGGTACCACGTGACCTCCCTTGGGTGCACATTCTCCGCTAAAAGACGCCCTGGGGTGACATATAGAGTTGCTTCCTTTCTTGATTTATGAAATGAAAGTCAGATCAGGTAACCCAAATATTTAACATCCTGCTGCAAAAGTGGTGAGATACTCCTCAAATTTCTAGGCTTATTAAAAAAAGAAACATTTAGTTTAGTTCAAGAAGCCAAGGGTAGGAAAGCATAAAACGCAGTACTTGTACGTTTATATTATAAACAAGAAGAGAACAGTCTGCACTGAATACTAACGTCTTGATTTAAGCCCGTTTATCATAAATAACATTTGCTTCAGCAACAAAACGAACGGCAGAATCAGAAGACATTCGTCCGATTACCTTACAGTACTCATATTCTCCAAACTATACGGTCCTTAACACACCTGATTTGAACAAACCAGTTATTCAAGACCAGTGTTATTTGGCAATAACACTAACAGTGCACGATTAAGATAACACTTGTCAAATCACGGAATTAGATGAAAGAGCTTCAAGTACCTAAAACTGGAATAAAGTAAATTGAAGAATATTTATTCCCTTAGTCGACAATAAATGAGAGTGAATAAGAATAAATCCATCGATAAACGAAAATCAATAAAGCGGTATGACACGAGAGCTCCTACGCAGATGTCCACCCTCACCCAGCCACCTGTCCACCCAGCCGTAAAATGTGTCACCTACTAGTTATCCATATGTAACATAGTGGACGATGGCGATGTTTTTAACGTGTTGCTGAGGTAGAACGCGTTTCTCCGAGTGAGCTAGGGGCTGGAAGCAGCGTCTTAGCGACCCCTCCATCAGGTAACCGAGATTTGCAGTTACTGTGACAGGCTGGGCCTGCATGTCAACACCGAGCCCAGCATACGCTCCGGCGCTTCCGGACGGCCGCTTTCATCCAAAACACACCTGACCCCAGCCCTTTTATCCCCCCTTCCCTTGTAAATTTTAATCCACTGACTTGTTTACCGATGTTTCCCGGCGGAAGATCAGAAGGCGCAGAGATGACGGTCAGGGCTCGCGCGCCGCGTCCTCGCGGGGTATTATGGGATGAAATCACGGGCACCGCACCGCGCAGCGCATTCCAAAGGCTCATTCCCTCAGGCGCGGCTCCGCATTTAAAGGAACAGCCACTTTTTCCTCTAGACCAGACATTTATCAGCTATTAGCGACACAAAATATTACTCTCAGACATGTTGCACAGTACAGTACTGCGAAGTTACGGAAGCCATCCCAATTCCCACCGCATCCCGGACATATATCACAAATATTTTTATCCTAACTCATCGATCGCCTTTTCCTAAAACGTATAGTTGCACTGCTCCTAACGCCAGAGGGCAGTGTCATTCAAACTCTATTTGAAACTCTTTTTTTTTTTCTTCTTGAAGGAAAACAAAAAAAAATAAGCAGAATCCATCCATTTTTTAAATCAGTTATCTTATTCATGGTTACGGGGGATCCAGAGGGCTCAAGACGGAATCAGGCACCAATCCAAACGGGAAAAACATGCAAATTCCACACAGGAAACCCTGCGGAGACCCGAACGCTGGTCCCTGACATTCGAGGAAGGTAACAGCGTTAAGCACTGGACCACCATGCCATCCAGCCGGCAAGCTATGCTTTATATAGTTTTAAAATACTATTTTAGATTTTAAACTGCAGTAGTCCATGATACTGAATATTTGCTCTTTTTTTGCTGTGACAAGTTCTTTATACGACAGTTAAATTAGTATAGAAGCAAACAGTACCTGCTATTAATGTACGAGTTCAAGTTCTACGTATAACGGTCCAGTTGGGAAGAAATGCTAATGTTTAACTTCACAGATAAAAATCACTTTGTGGTTCAGATGTGATAACAGTCCATGAAGAAAACCGACAAAAACGCCTGGAAATCTGGTACTGTATCTGGCAGATCGTCCTCAAGTGAAAGTGTATTTTCTTAATTCGTATAAATACAGCCTCGCAAATCTCCAAACAAAATAATCTCCTGGCATCAGGGCGACTGTAAACAGACGGGAAATGTTGTGACATCTGCCCACAAACTGAGAATGCAGACGTCATACACACCGCTGGCACCTTTTTGTAAGGAAATAAACGGATTAAACGATACGGAGCAAATAAAAGCATTTGACGTGTTCAAATAGTTCAAAATTCGGCAGTTGGTTCTAAATCGGCAAAAGGTCCAGGCATGATTAGCATGATTCCACGGTCTGAAAAGAGAATGTAGTAAATCTTTTACTCAGACCAGAAAATATGCTGTCAAAACATATTCCTCAATCTATTGCAACATCTACAGCAGGGGTCATCAACTCCAGTCCTGGGGGGCCGGAGCCCTGTGAACCTTAGTTCTTTCCGTTTCACCATAAATGATTCAGCTCAAGAGCTGTGAGGTAATTAGCACAAGGAGTTGAATCAGGTGTGTTAAATGAGGGGAAACCCAAAAATGTGCAGGGCTCCGGCCCCCCAGGACTGGAGTTGATGACCCCTGATCTACAATTTCTGGAATTACTGAATGGATCAACTGGAAAAAATTAGCATCACTTTCTCTTTTGCCTAATGACCAATATTTTCTGTGATTTAATAGTAAGAATTGTAGCAGATCTGCATATGCTGGAAAGGCCACCTGGTGAGTAGGGACCACTTAGGGCGAATTGGCCCTGCAATGCTAAAACAGAATTTTCAGCAGCATATAGCTCTGTTTCAGGTCGAAAGGCTCCGTTTCAGGGGGCTGAAAACCACCGGGTAGTGTGTACAAAAAGCAAAAACGGAGCTGCATTTTTAAACGGAAACGCAGCAGTGTTGACGTAGCCTGAGCTTCAAACAAACTTTCTTTTGGTGTATTTCAGGAGCACATCTCTTCAGTCTGCAATGTATGTATTTGCACAGGGTGTGTTGAGGAGTATGAAGACAAAGCTAGCTTTCATCACAGTGGCTTTAGGGCTTTTGTGGTATTCTCCATGTCAGAGGTTTCCAGTAACATCAAAGAGGTGTGAACTTGAGGAGTCCTCTGTAGACGAGTGAAACCCACTCCTGCTGGAGCCTAAAGCCAGTTAATAACATGCTACATTGTATGCTCACGGTCCATTTTATGCTCATTGGCCAAAACTTTACTGAACAACACCCTGTTGGTGCATCACTGCATGACCCCGGACTCTGGAGCTTCTCCCAGAGTCACCTGAGGGGCTTTGGAGGAAAGGTCTCCACGCACCATTCATCGGCGTTAAATAAATACAGCAGCACGCTGTAAGAGGAAGTGTATTAATGAATCTTATCACCGATACCACATTTGGATCCTGTGGCTCACAGAGTGATCATATCTCTTTTGGACTCATGAACAAGGCCGTTAAGTCCCCAAACATAACCCAGAGGTGCTGGGTAGATGGCCGACTGATGCCAAGCAGCTGTATGTGTCTCAAAGGCGACAGAATTACCTGAGAACTACTACTAATAATAAATACCTTATTGATGCCCAAGGGCACCCAGGGAGCTGGGGGTTAAGGGCCTTGCTCAAGGAGCCACAGACATGCTGAGGCTGGGTTTGAACTGGTGACCTTCTGATTACAGGCACACAGGCTTAGCCCACTGAGCCACACACTCTTGAACAGTCCTGTACTTCTGCGAATGGCAGAATAAAATTTCATCATAAAAGGTCAAAACTACCCCCCCCCCTGTATTGATGGTCCATTTACATTATTGTCATAGAAAGGTTAGGAAGTTTACATGCTGAACCTCCAATGCAAAAAGCAAAAATATTAGCCCTATGAATACTTCCCTGTTATTGTAAAGTACGGTAATACAACTGTAATGAGCCCTCAAACCTTCTCCTTTATGGGACAGGGAAGTGCAGGTACAAGTAGAGGAGTGACTCAAAAGGGAAATAAAAAATTTCCCTGAAACCCATCTGAGCACAGCACCAGATCACATGATCCCCAAACGTAAAAGTAACAGCAGTTTAGTGATATGCTGTCAGGATGAACAAAACAAAGAACAGTTAATGCAGGAAGAACCCGTTACCTCATTACCGCCCCCTAGAGCCCGTTACCTCATTACCGCCCCCTAGAGCCCGTTACCTCATTACCGCCCCCTAGAGCCGCGTTTCCCAGTCCGGTCCTTAAGGACCCGCAGACAGTCCACGTTTTTGCTCCCTCCTTGAGGACCAGGTTGGGAAACGTTGCCACAGAAGCATACCAGGTGGAGGCAGAAGAATATCAGAAGTGCCAAAAAATGAGGGTTGAACTTATTACGTTGTAATAATAAAGGAACATCAGCAGCATCTTGGTGCATCTTGTGTGCCAAAGTGCAGTAAATTACACTGAGTGGAAAAGCAACAAGAAACCGTTTAGTCAATCTGTAAGTTTAAGATGGCAGTCAAGGCTAATAAGGACCTTTTGCACAAATTGTGTGTTAATAACAGACTAGAATATTTTTTATATCAATAGGTTCTTTCCATTTGAACTGAAGTACCTTCTAAGGGCATGGATGCTAAAGACCAAACACAAACACTGCAGTCATCTCAGCACTGAACCTAAATTAAGTTAAACATTTTCAAGCTCCACACCTAATATGAAATGACATCACCCAAAGCTGAGAACTGAGAGTAGCAGTAGGTTTGGCAGGGAATTGTTTCATTACAGAAAACAGAGAATGTCCTTCCTTATTTTTTAAAGAGTAAGTCTCCCAGTTTGCACCCATCGAAGAAATCAAAGGTCCCCCTGTGAGCCATGTGGAGAGGACAACCCAGTGGCAAGCTGCAGCACTGCACTCACTATAAGCCCCACAGCTGTGTGAATAGTGCAGCCTGGTGGCGGACTGCGGCACTGCACTCACTGTGAGCCCCACAGTTAGGTACGGAGTGCCGCCCGGTGGAGGACTGCGGTACTGCACTCACTGTGACACTGAAGCCCATCTTTCCTCTGCAGGGGTTTGTTGCACAGAGAGCAGGTGGCACCACTGGGGATGGTGGCTGGGACCAGCTGATGCCCATTGCTGAATTCCTTCTCCTTAGAATCCTTCTCCTTGGAATGCTTCTCTTTTGGATCTTTCTCCTTGGAGTGCTTCTCTTTTGGATCTTTCTCCTTGGAATGCTTCTCCTTGGAATGCTTCTCCTTGGAATCCTTTTCCTTGGAATGCTTCTCCTTGGGTTCTTCCTTGGAATCCTCCTTGGAATCAATTTCTCTCCCCTTCTCTTTCTCTCTATTCTTACCCTGGTAACCCAAAATGCACCGATTATCCCTTAAATCATTTAATTAATAAGGTTCACAGCATTTTTAATGTACTACTAATGGTTTTCATTCATTCAAAGTGTAAATTAATTGTGTATTGAGTTAATATGACAGATATTACTATAACTTATAGACAGACATTCTATAACTTAAAACACACGGTACATGATATACAGAATACTCATTCACTGTGATCTGTTTGCTGCCTGGTCACACAAGGGTAGGGTATGGAAATGACCCCTGTTGGACTGCAGGATGTTCCCATCACACACCTTATCTTTACTGAAGGATCCAGCCACTCGGTTCCTCAGAGAGCTAAGGGTCCGCTTGACTTTTGTATTGCTTCCCTCCATTTTCTCCGCATGGTCGTCCTCATCGCTGTTTCTGTCGGAACACTGCCTTCATTAATACGCCAGAACATCGCTATCGTGAACTTAACAGCGCCAGTTATCTTTGCCCTAAAATGAAATACGAAAAATATGATACAATTGAAGCTTTTATCTTGGAAAAGTGAGAGACAGTCATGTGTGCTGGCCTTTAAAAAAGCAATAGTTATGGAAGCCTTTGCTGGGACAGAGAGTCTGAAAGGGCAACTCACTCATTGGAGAGAAACTCGTACCAGGTGACGTTCCCTGAAGGTTCTTTGGCCTCCCTGGACCTTCTTGTCTTGACTCTGTGGGGGGAGACAGCGTGCAGGGTGGGGGGGATTACCCACTGTCTCTTGAGTGGCAGGTCATGTTTACAACTGAAGCTAATGCATGCATTCACAGCTCTGTCCCTAACCACACTTGCGTCAAACAGACCGTCCGTCACTAAGCCCTGCTCGCTCCACACTGCGATTGTCTTAAACATGCGCCAAGCAAGTAGCTGTTGGCTAGGGACCGAGCAGGGCTGTGTTAGGGGGCGGCAGGCCTGGCGAGAGCGCTGTTTACCCTACTTACCCGTGGTACTGCTTTAGCTCCTGAAGGACGCTCTGTGCCATCAGCCTAAAGATAAACACAGCAAGGGCTAAGTGCTACTCCCTGATCTGGGGGTTCACAGGATCACAGAGGCGGCCCTGCAGCCCGCCGTTCAACTCCTGCCCAACAGCCCACAGCTACCAGTTACTCCCACTGAATGCTGCCACTCCCCTTAGCTCAGATTGGAAAATGCCTTCCTGTGTTTGGAATATAGGTGCCATCAGAATTTAGTGCTTTGTGAAATACTGCCCCATTTCCCAGCCCTGTGCATTTCTAAAACTGGGGGAAGACTTCAGTCTGACCACGAGTGCCATTTTTGGTGTGGCGGAGCCCTTTGTCTGCCATCACTTACGCTGATAACTAGTCATTGACTGGAAGCCTGGCCTGGCTGGCCTGATCGCTCTGTCTCCATGTACCATATTATCTGCCTTGTTTGGGTATCACATTAGACACGTGCATCAGCTAAATAAAAATGCAATCCTGTAAATAGGCCTTCGTTTATATATTATTGTGTGACCCCTACACCAATATCGATCTCTCTCCTACACCCATCAACACTATGGACATCTCTGAGAAAGGACATTTCAAGCTTTACTAGTGTCTTATTGGTTATTTTCAGTTTAATAACCAATGTGAAATATGGAGAAAAACTGCGTACGTGGTGTAGAGTTATTGATGTCAGAGGCAGACTACTGACGTCAGAGGCAGACTACCGACGTCAGAGGCAGACTACTGACGTCAGAGGCAGATTACTGACATCAGAGGCGGATTACTGACATCCGAGGCGGATTACTGACATCAGAGGCGGATTACTAACATCAGAGGCGGATTACTGACATCAGAGGTGGATTACTGACATCAGAGGCGGATTACTGACATCAGAGGCAGATTACTGACATCCGAGGCGGATTACTGAACCCTGCTGAGATGAGGCGTTGAGCTGCAGAGGGCTGCTCTCAGAGGACGTCATACTTACATGTGACTCTGTGCTTCCTTGGTGTACAATGTCTCATCTGGGTCCTCTGCAACACAGGAGCAGCACGGGCCATATTACAATCCCTCCTGACAGCCCGCCCATCGCTATACTAGCCACGGCATTCGCTGACTGTCCCGCCACTCGCTATACTAGCCACGCCATTCGCTGACTGTCCCGCCACTCGCTATACTAGCCATGCCATTCGCTGACTGTCCCGCCACTCGATATACTAGCCACGCCATTCGCTGACTGTCCCGCCACTCACAGTGTCCCACAAGTAGAAGTCACCTTACAGTCAGAGCGGAGAAATACAGCTTGTTCCATTAGCACCAACCTCCTGCCGTTCTGGCAACACTCCTGGAAGTTTCCAGCAACACGAGCACAGGAGAGTCTGACACCAGGACCTCAGACCCTGAGTACGAGCTCGACTCCAACTCCTAGAGCAAACAAGTCCAAGACCCGATCAACAGAATGGCTATACTTCCCATTTCTCCAGGTGTGCAGCTTTCCATATGTGTATTAACTGTTTTTCCAACATGTTTTTCAAACATACAGTTATTATCACATAATACTGTGTGATCACCAGGATACTGTATATGACACAATTAAAGGACAACAGATTTGGTTAGAAGTACAAGACCTAACTCGCAGTAGCAATGTGAGTTAACAAAAAGCAGGTTTACCAGTTTCTTCTGGCTAATTTTAGAGTCTTTTTCAGTTTTCTCATTGGGCTTCCCCTGTGATTTACTGGGGCATTCTGGGTAAGCAGACTGAAGAAGGTGGGAAGACCTGGGAAGATCTTCTCTGCCCCAATGACTGTCCATTACTGGGGTGTCTGAGCTCAGCCTTTAATACACACACACAGAACCGAAACAGAACAGAATTAAAAGATGATAGTTTAATTTCACATGCCGTTCTCAGTTGTTTTATGCTGATTTAATTACACTAATATAACTGTGCAACTAGCACATCAGTAGGAATCATGACTACATGCCCATTAAAATGTGAGAATCAGAGTCCCAGCATGATAACCTACCTCCTCCTTGATTCAGTAGGTGATGAGAACACCTCCTGTCTGTGTCTCCCTGACATTGCCATGGACCTCACCAAAATGGGGAACATCTCACTGTCTGACTCCATGCTCTCAGCTTGCTGTGGGTCCTTCAGCATCGCCACGCTGTTGACAGGGGGGGTGATGCTTGTTGTTGGGCAGCACTGTGTCTCCATGGCCTTGCTGAGTGACAGAGAAATGGGGGTCTCCTCGGGGGGGCAGGAGTCTGAAGGGATGCTAGCGCCGCCCAAGTGGCAGAAATACATCTCTGGGCTGTGACTGTCTGTGCTGACAGGAGAACTGCGGATAGAGAAGTGGGATCCAAGGGAAGTGCAGGCAGAGTTCACCGCCTCCGGGTGCGAGCTGGTCCTCAGGAACCAGGCGAGCCCAGAGACGTCCTCTGCAGTGCCGTCAGATTTGAGGTCCTCCTACTCGTCCTGCCCGCAGAAGCTGTCCTGGAAGTTACAGTCCAGCGTTACCTAACATGCCGTTCTCACATGGATGTCACATCATCACTGTCACGAGTCCAAGGTTACGAGAAGCAGCTGGTGTTCGAACCACTGGGCTGAGGGGACATGGGTGTCACTCACCTCCTCACTTGCTCCTCACCCTTGTCGCTGACACAGAAACGGTACCACGTCCCATGCTGTGGCACACGGCCCCCACGCGGAAACCTCAGACTCCCCAGCAGAAAGGAGGAACCAACTCTGTGACCTTCCCACAGCATATACTTCCTTGTCAGTTTCAATGGGGCAGAGTAATCCCATAAATTGTGTTGGGTCTGCTCTTTATTTTCGTGAGGCACTATTGCAGTCATTTCTTCGCTCACAGCAAGAGGACGTGACAAACTCCTAAGACCCTCAACTAACTGTCCTTTCACTATATACATCAATGCATAGTGTGGCTTTAAAACAGCAGCGCTTGAACTTGGAGACCACCCACCTTAAGTCAGGACATGGGTTTTGTCCAAGGATTAAGGGAAAGGCACTGCTACAGAAGAATAATAATTCACACTAAAGATAACACTTTCTTAGCTATAGCTAATCTCTGCAGGGTGATCGATCTCCAGGAAAAGGGCTGGGCAGCTCTGAAACGTGCAGACCTTTTTCTCTCTCTCTTTCTTTCGGGCCACTGTTGTGAAAGGCACTATATAAAAGTACTTTGAATCTAATCTTCCAGTGTGTGCAGCACAAGAAATGTCGTTTCTAGATCTGAGCAATAATTTAAAGAAGTGAGAATGAGGAGGGTGGCCAGCAGTGGGCGCCGCACCCTGTTCTTGAGAAACTGCTTGAGTCTGTCGTCCTTTCAACACTCACAACACTTTGCCTCAGTGGCAGCAACTTCACTGCTTCACTTCCCTGCAGCTGTAGAACTACAACTAACAATATGTAAACACAAGATACCGCTACAGACTAATTCATTTTCCTAGAACGGAGCACATTTAATCTTTTTTGCATGTCATACTTACGAGAATAAATGTGTGACATTCGACTGACTACACTTAATTAGCATTGGCCTCCACTGGCCTCTGATAAGCAAAAAGCTGAAAGGACTAACATGCAGCTGAATGGAATGTCAAACTCCTGATTACCTCTTTCATCGGTCTTTGCTACAACATTTATAACACTGCTACATCTTATACACGACAGTATTTTACAGGGCTAAATAAAAATAAATGACAGTGCATCCATCCATTTTCCAAACCGCTTATCCCACTGGGTTGCGGGGGGTCCGGAGCCTATCCCAGAAGCAATGGGCACGAGGCAGGGAACAGCCCTGGACGGGGAGCCAGCCCATCGCAGGGCACACTCACACACCAGTCACCTGCACACCTACGGGCAATTTGGCAACCCCAATCAGTCTCAGCATGTGTTTGGACTGTGGGGGGAAACCGGAGTACCCGGAGGAAACCCCACAACGACACGGGAAGAACATGCAAACTCCACACACATGTAACCAGGCGAAGACCAGAACCCGGGTCCCAGAAGTGTGAGGCAACAGTGCTAACCACTGCACCACCACGCCGCCCCAACGGTGCATCCGTTTTCATAAATATGCTGCAGTTCCATATATGATGTCATGTTTTAAACACAATGACTCACTTCCCCTCTAAGACAAAAATGTTACTTATGCTAGATATAGTGTTACGTAGCTAAATTAAAAAAATATTCCAAGTATTATTACTGCGAAAAGCCAAGCAGAAAGGCTTCACGGGAAGACCAGGTGGCCTCAAGGAAGGGGGAAGAAAATGCCCTTGTGAAGGACCACCGCTTCATCCACAGCTTGGGGAATGGGTTTCAGGAGCTGGTGATGGAGTCTGGCATGAAGGCATGCAGCACCCAGGAATCAGGGGCAGAGAGGAAGCAGAGGGAGAGGAAGGAAACGGGGAGAGGCCGGGGAGGAGTGGTGGCAGGCATACGGCAGCCTGAGACAGAAAAGCAGCATCCAATGGGAAACTGCATAAACACAGTGATAGCAGCTTTCTGTACGGACCTGTAACTTCTTACCATTAAGAAACGCGACGTTTAGGGTGTAGATCGAGTGTAAGAACGACAAGCACAGTGCCACCTAGTGCCAGGGCCAGGAAATTAAGAATGCCTGGTGTCCTGCTTCGCATTATGTAAGGTAGCTGGCATCCATAGCAATATGCTGAAAACTTGACATGACTGAGAATCTCACCAGCCAAAACAACAGCGAATGTAAGAAATTCATAACATGCATACGGTTTCCTGGTATTTCATCTTTGGCAAACAGAGAAGATGTTACAAGCGAACAAACAAAAATAAACTTACCAACAGCTCTTGAATGGAATCACAAAAAAGGCAGGTCCTGTATGTGCCTTCCTGCTACAGTTAGACTGCCTAAGAGTGCTGGTGTGGAGATCCTTAAATGAGCACTGGAGCCGGGTGCAACACCAGCTACCCACAAGTTTGTACTGATGTTATTGTGGCTTCCCCTTTTCAAGCCAGCAGGTCACACAGACAGAAATACTATAAAGCATGCACAGGACATTATACATAATGCATTATACATAATCATACATACACATGCACATATATATCTGAAGTAAATTAAGATACCACAGCAACACTCAACACTGCTCTCTGCCTGGCTGGTTTTTGGTCATTCCCAGTCTCTCGTGCTTCACATTGTTCTTGTATGTTACTGTCTTAGAAATGTTGAGCCTGGAACCAGCCTAATATGTTACTTCATTGATCCCTATTGGGAAATTCTCTTTATGTCTCCAAACTGGCCACAAAGGGCAGCCACCTAGAGCAGCACCCAGGGAGCTGGGAGCTAAGGGCCTCGCTCAAGGGCCCACGGATGGGCTTAAACCAGTAACTTTCTGATTGTGAGCAGAAAAGCTTCGCCCACTGAACCGCAAGCTGCCCCCAGGGTAAAACCTGCTGATCTGTGTAGCCTCTGCCAGCAGAACCAGGATTAAACCAGGATTTAACAATCTAGATCCTTAAAAAATGTGGAGCGGTCTCTTTGTGTGTGATGAATACCCGTTTTTTCCCTTATGGGGGGGAAAACTCAATTTAATAAAAATCTGTGACTGCAAGGATAAAACTAAAAATGCAAAAACTCTTGTATTTTGCTTGCTTACTTATGGTTAAGGCTGAGTAGGGGTTACGGTTGTCATAGTTAGCGTTAGCATTTTTCCTATAGAAATGAATGAGCGATCCCCATAAAGATATGTTCACCTGATGTATGTGTCTGTCTG
>JABFEA020000036.1:2122714-2137562 GCA_019775915.2 Cyphomyrus plagiostoma | reverse complement strand
CTTCGCGTCGGGTCCTGATCACACTGTCGGGGCTTATTTCTGCGATAACTACCGGCTGCCTGTACATTATCCCTTACGTATATTCCCCTTTTTTGATTTATTTATTTATTAATAATGATTATTATCCTGGCAGTTAATATTTAAACTCCATCAATATTCAGAGGTTAAGACAGAACTACTAAAACAGAGATGCTCAAAACGGACGATCAACCTTTTTCTGTAGTACTGAATGAGTAATTTTAATCAACCTATTCACCACTTAAAGAAGTCTGAAAGTACCAGCCTGCAACATGTTTATAATTCATTATTAAATTTGGGCTGCAAATTGATTTCTTGGTTTCCACTGAATAAAAAAAAAGATGTAATGTTATTCCGCTGATCTGCACAAACCTGCACAAAGTCTCTGCCCCCCCCCCAGGGGCCTGAATCAGGTAGGGCTTCCTTTAACCATAGATTTTTTCTGTGCAGTTTGACAAACCCACACTCTTGTTTGCCCATTTCAATAAAAACAATGAAAAATGAACCTTCTGAGATTCTACTTTCCTCGTATTCCATTAACAGCGTGGAATTAAGATAATCTTTGTGAAAACAATTTTAAAAATGCTTGAATTTTGGTTGTCAGAATAATTTTCAATGAATCTAAACAAATCGAATCATGAAATTGATGTGATCACTTTTGGATGCAATTCTGTTCAAACTCAGTCACAAGTACAAACAGACCAGAAGTGTATTATTTTTTATGGGTACATTTTCCAATGTATAATGGCCACACCCATGAGGAACTTGACTCAATTTTTCTTGTACTAAAATGACACAAAAACTTTAAATGGTTTTGACCTCAGGGTGTGACAGTAGTTATAAATCAATCTGCTGCACATGTGTGTCTAAACACGCAGATACAAACATCAACAACTGCTGCAAGTTCCACTTCGGAGCTCTAAACAGCCAGTCTGGGTAGAAAACCAGATCTATTCTGGGATCTGCCAGATTCCAGCTGATTTAGTGGAGTCACCATGGCAACAGAAATACTACGAGCGCCTCAGCAGAACAGGGCACCAGCAAGTGGCCGGCCGGCTGGCCGGCCCACGAACGAAACGAAAACAAACGCGGAGAGGAAGCGGAGCTGGCCTGCAATGCTGCTGCCCTCGCGACGACTGCGATGAAGTCGAGCCCCGCTGGCTTCCATACAGCTGATACTGCACAGTTTACAGGTGTAATAAACAAACAGGCGAGGGGAAAGAGCGGCAAGTCACGCTGCAGACTGCAGACGGAGTGGAAGTGAACGTCAGGGTGTGCCCGCTACCTCAGAGTCCCCCAGTCTCTTGTAGATGACATCATACAGGATGATGAGGCCATTGGGCGCTTTGGGCTCCTCCCATTTGACATAGACCACATTCGAGTACTGGTCCATGTCATGGGTGACGAGGCCCACGATGTCGTCGGCTTTTTCTGTGGGGGGGAGGGACACAGAGATCAGGGCCATGGCCTCCGAATGCCAGCGAAAATCAGGCGAGACAGGGCCCCCTGTGCAAGATGGTCCTGGAAGCGTTGCAGACCTTTGATCAGCTGTACGGGAAAACGGGAATTTCACCCCGGTACATAGACTGTCCCTACAAATGTCCCAACCGATGCCCCATCAGAGACACGTGAGCCTCTGGAGAGCCGTTGCTATGTGTAACTTCCTGGTGTCCGGGGTGTCATGAAGTGAGATAGCAACCCTAATCACCCCCCCATTAAAACATCTGCTTATTGTGTCTAAACTCTATCAGGCAGCCTCCACCAAACCCCCCATGACAGGAGTGTCAGACTCCAGTCCTGGGGGGGCAGAGCCCAGCACAATTTTGCACATTTAACACACCAGATTCAACTCCTGGTGCAAATTACCACACAGCTCTTGAGCTGAATCATTTGTGGTGGATCTGGGAAGGAGCTAAGCTACTTAGGGCTGCGCCCCCCCCAGGACTGGAGTTTGACACCCCTGCCCTATGAAGAGGCCCGGCCCGGGGGGTTAGGTGGGAGGAGCCTGCGAGGCGGCGGCTGGGCAGAGAGCTGTACCTTCGGGCATGGTGCGTGCACTGACGAAGGCAGCCATGCTGCATCGGCCAGGGTCCGCGGGGTGGTTGCACGCGTGGATCTCGATCTGGTAGCTGGTGAAGTGCTGCAGATTGGGGATGACAGCAGACTCCTTGGAGGACACCTTGAAGACCATCTTGCTTCCGTTCTCTTCCGAGTTATTGGCGGAGGTGGCATTGGGGAGGACGGGTGGCGGCGTGGCGAAGCTTGGGAAGGTGGCGTTGGCCACGCCCACCACAGACCGCCGCCGCCGAGAGGGTCTAGGAGGGAAATGAGAGGTGATACTATTACCAAGGAAGAACAAAATGAAAGGCCAGTCAGACGTCATAAAGACATGTACAAGAGTACAAAAAAAATACAAAAATCAACATTGATTGTACAAATCGGTAGCTATCCAGTGTCTGAATCTCGTCATGGGGTAAATACCAGACCACAGACGTTGAAGACCCTCAACTTGCATTTTCTGTGACCAACAGTAGATGGCGATCATGAGCCATTCAGATGAGCGGCACTGAGGTAATGCAGCAAGAACAAACAAAAGGCACACCTGTGTGTTCACAAGCCTCAATGGAGCAAAGGCAGAGAGAAAGAGCTTCCGCAGATTCCGTAACAGGGCAGGGAAAAGTGAAAGTAGTGCTGTTGTTCAAGATGAACGTGGCCCTAAGATTCCTCCGTTTCGAATATCACAGGAACAGTAACTTCAGCAAAGACGCCACGGGTGTGGAGATACACGCACAACAGCGGGTGGAGGTCACCAACTGTTTAGTGTCTTCGAAGTGTCTACAGAAGATATCATTTCGGCATGGACTCCACAAGGCGCCAACAACTTCTGCAAAAGATATGAAGCGAAGGGCATGGAAGCCTTCAGACAGGCTCTAGACGTGTCCTTCCATGGGAGGGATGCTGGCAAGAGAAGCTGCATCAGCGGTGATGTCTTCTGGTCCCTGTTCTGCTCCAGACCAGAATAAATAAATGATTTAAAGAAAAAACAAAGTACCAGGACGGCAGGAGAACCAGCTGCGGTCCCAACATGCCCGCCTGGCACAAGCAGACAACAACGGGCACGGCCATCGCCCCCTGCTGGAGAAGCTGCAGCTCTCAGGCCTCCAGACAGGGCCCCCATCAGCCCCAGCAACGGCGGCGTTCCAGAACACCTGCCGTGAAAGGACCCGGCCCCAAAAGGGCTGCCCCGCTGGGTGCCCGAGCCGGTCTCCATAATCTGGGGGGGACACACACTGATCAAAGGCTCGGTGAGGTGACTCTCTCTTGTGCTCGGCGAATGACTGCCAAGCGCTTGGCGACTCTGTCGCTCGCCATGCCAAGGGAGCATTTGGGACACCCAGCAACAAAGGAGTTTACCGCAGACGGGCAAGACTTCCATGCCAATTAAGCCGCTGATCAGAAGGAGGCATCATACCACAGACTCGCTACCTAATGGTTAGGGCCCAGTGACCTTACGCCATGTCACATCTACAACCGAACGACGGCGAACGTCCACCCTAGACGTCGGCCACAGGCATGGTCCGGTCATCCTGCAGAACAACAGCTAAAAGCTGACTGGTTCCCGAAGTGCCCCCTCCTCTTCAGCTGGAAGCTGACTGGTTCCTGGAGTGCCCCCTCCCCTTCACTCAACAATTCAAAACACATAACTGGCTAATAATAAAGCTGGTCTCTTTGTATGAATTATAGCACCTCTTACGCCCCCCACCTTAAAAATACTCTAGAATTGCCCAGGCCTGACCTGTAAGTTTTAGAATTCTGCAGAGGCCCAATAAGGTCCAAGCTAATACAGTTCAGCCAGTTCCAACCAACATTAAAGTGTCGTCCATTTATTTTCTGGTTGCATCAGTTTAATGCTACTTAGTTATGCATTGACACGCTTCACTAGCTCTTAACAGACTGTTAACCTTCTGGATCTTTCATGGGGGTGGGTCAGCAAAGATGTGGGCTGCTTTCATAGACGTGCGGTTCCATGTCCCCCCCAGCAGTAAGGCACCCAGCACTGTGCTGCGTGTCAAAAGGGCTGATGAGGCCCCGGGGGGGGAATACTGAGGACAGTTATGAGGATACATCTGTCACTGCCTGCCCAGCATCTCAGCAGCACCCCAAACTCTCAGGGAGCTTTTTAAGGCCCAGCAGCACAAGCAAGAAGCGCACTGACAGGTCTGGTGCAGAGACCTGCAGCACTGACAGGTCTGGTGCAGAGACCTGCAGCACTGACAGGTCTGGTGCAGAGACCTGCAGCACTGACAGGTCAGGTGCAGAGACCTGCAGCACTGACAGGTCAGGTGCAGAGACCTGCAGCACTGACATACACATAACAAAAACAATGATTATTAAATAAGTTCATAAAACGTTTCACTAACTCTGCCCTACAGCCAGCTCACCTTTCTCACCGTGGAAATATTCTTACAAAAATGGAAAACTGGTTTCCAGCAGAAGGAAGTAAGTATCTTCACCAGACCTTTTTTTTTTTCCTTGTGAACTGATCTCTGACACCATGGAAAGCTAAAGCGCTACTTTCAGCATTAGCTAGTAACCCTGAACGCTCTACATTCCAGCTGCTGCTGTTCACAGACAAACATGGATTTGATGAAAAGTTAAAGAGGTTAACGAAGAAGCAGGCAGGGGGTGCTGGGTGGGGGGGCGGCACCTGATCTCGAAGACCTCGTTGTGCAGGTAGTTCTCGAAGGTCTTGCGGTACTCTGTCTCCTCGGCCTCCTTCTTCAGCTGTGCGTCCGTCTTGGGACAAGCGCAACAGCGCCCCCCCTGGCCGGGCTCGTCCGTCTGGTTCCACTTCTGTTCCTCGTCGGTGTCCAGGTGGGTAGGAGCCCGCGATGGCAGTTTCATCCCTGAGATCACACAGGGAAAAAAGCGGGTCACGCCAGTCCAAGCCAGCCCGGGGGGCTCCGGTCCAGGAGAGGCACTTAGCGGAAAAGCATAGGCGGGGCGGATGACATCAGCGCCCGGGGATCTGGGAGCTGGAGCATAACGCACTCACCTTTCTGACAGTAGTCAATCTTGTAAAGGTCACCATCCTCTCTCTGCTTCTGGCAGAAGACCAGGTAGTGGGTAATATTTCCATTGGGGTCAGAAGGGGGTTTCCACTTCAGGCTAATCTGAGAAGATGAGTTGGAGGAGGAGATGGGGTCCAGGGGCACCGAGGGCTCTGCCAGGAGACACGGCCAATGAATATTTAGCTCAGCGAAGAGGCTGAACTTAAGGAGGACCCCCCCTCCTGCTGTTAAGGTACATCATAAGAAGACAGAAGCATGCTGACATCTCGTGGCACCTCATGCCTGCTGTGGGATAGCCACACCAGCGGGAACTGGTGCTGCAGTGCATTATGGGAGTACGGCCAGCTGTTTGCACATACCGGCCAGCTGCCCGCAAGACAGGGCTGTTATTAATGCTAAAGGCCCAAGGGCTGTGAATGACATCATTAAAAAACAGCTATTGAATTGTTTTACAGAACCAGTTTAGACACCTGCCAATCTAAGTTGTTTTCAATTAAATATTCCAGGAAATGTGATTGTTTTCGGACATAAACTGGCAAAGCACACAAAGCATGATGCACAACTGCATTCATTTAAATCTTCAGTCTCTAGTGCTTCAGAATGTCAACATAAATAAAAAGTTCTCATATACCTTGGGCAGCATAAAGAGACAACAAGCAGATTTCAGAATAAAAACAATTCCAGGGAATGATTTACACAGCTCACCAAGTGTTATTATACATGATAAAATTATAGCAAATCTGACTGACGGGTTGGGCCATCCTGGCAGCAGTCCTCTGAGCTATTTCCGAACACCGGCACTATAAGTGGGTTTTCCAGTGCTCAGATCCAAAACCCCAACTTTAATAGGTCCATAACATCGCTCCTAAAACTCACACACATCAATTACACAGGGCTGTTACCGCCAGGCACAAAACGGTACCGCTCAGTTTGTATTAAGGCTTACTCGTGGCATTGGTGCGGACGTAAATGATCTCGCTCTTGGCGCCGTGCACCTGCCGGTCATCAGAGGCGGAGAGCAGGGTTTTGACAAAGATGGCGTACTGTGTCCAGGGCTTGAGCGGGTGGATGAGATAGCCGGGCTCCTGCTGCTCCTTGCTGTCAGCAGAACGTGGCGGTGGGTCCACGTCGGCGATGACCCAGCTGTTGGAGCCACACGCATCCTGACCGTCGAACTCCGTGACGTTCCTGTACGGCCTAAACAACAACAGTGACGTACAGCGAGGTGAGAAGAAGTACCGGCACATGGACACAGCCCAAGTGCTACTCATTGGGGTGATGACTCAGGCAACGGGTCAAAACGGTCAAGTTTCAGGGGTCAGAACCATCTGGCACATCTGAAGGAGGCTCCATCCATTCACTCTGCCACTTACGCTTCCTTATAAAGGACTACAAATCCCAGCAAGTCTCGGAAATCAGGAGGCCAGAAGGGATGCCATTTGATGAGGATCTTTTCACAAGAAGTGCGGATCTGGGTGAATTTTAGCACTTGGTTTTCACCTGAGGAGTGGGGAAGAAGACAAGAGGATCATAACACTGGGTAAAAATGGCAGCTTCACTTTGTGTACTTCATTTTAATACATACGGGCAAAGAATGCATGATAGTATTTAGCCTAAACCTTACATGAGGCCTGGTCGCCATTAGTCTTATGGGCGATGTCATTCTTGGCTTCCCGCTGCTTGGTTCCCGTCACCACCTCCATTTTCCGGATCTCCGACAGGCATAACTTAGAGTTGTAGTGGAAGAACAACCGACCTTGCAAGATTGTTAGGTTGTGTTTGGACCAGTCCCACAACTCTCGCAAGTTTTGGTTATCCAAGGCGTAGAATGAGTAGTTCCTTTAGGATTAACCAAGCCATAAAAGAAAAAGTTAACTTGAGAATTATCATCTTACTCCATGAAGCACAAACTCTCATTAAGAAGTAACCATGACCCAGACCCTTTCAGAAGATCATTCTTTATTCAGAAAGAAGCCAGAATTGGTTTTGGACAGACATTCTAAATACTGGGCATGTCTGACTGCTGTCAAGGAACAAAAGCAACTAGTTAATGGCTTGCGTACCCAACTTCCTGCGTCTCCCCACGGATGAGGCGGAGCTTGCGAAGGAAAGACAGGGAAACAAGGGCATAAGAGCGGCGGATGATGAGGTGGCCGGTGATCTCCTCCAGTTGACCAAGGCTGGCCTCCAGCTCTGCGGCGATGTTGTCTGGAGAAAGACCAGGAATTACGGGTGTGGACAGGAGGTAGCTGAGGCACCACATAAACAGCAATGGGACGGGGCTCACAGGGCCTTCTTTGGCTTCCCAGCACTAATACTCAACCACGACTATAGGATGACTTCGCTCGGGGAACGAGTGAAGGAGACGAGTGGAGATGGGGGTCGGCGGACTTACTGCCACCACGGATGTTGATGACCATGCTGCCGTTGAGGATGGTGCAGCCACGGAGGGCCTGGGCCGCGGTGACTGAATCCACGACCTTCGAGCCCGTGCACACTTTCGGGCAGAGGCCCTCACAGGGCGTGCAGTTCAACCTGCAGCCAGAATCCAGGTCAGGACAGAATTCCGCACCATGGCCTAAACAAACAGCAGCTGGAACCAAATATTTGCCGCGGCGTGCCACAAGGGCCCAGGGCCGGCGAGATGCGTAGCGTACATGCAGTATGTCTTGATACTTCGCAGGGAACAAAAGATGAAAGGAAGAGACTGGTGGTGGGTGCGGTGTGTAACTGTGGAGGACATTGCGAAGGATTTGCATTCCCGAGACATGCTAGAAGACAAACAAAAATGCTACTCATCGCTGACTAACAAAAGCTTAAGCTTTAGGCAGATATCTTCATGTTCTTTCCACCCAGTTTCACTTGCACCAAACACTGCACTGTTATGCACCAAAAGGTGCATTTCTTGTAGTCACTCCAGAAGGACGACAACATTGATTTTTTTGGATTGACGAAAGGTAGGGGGAAAAAAAAAAAAATTACCGAAGGTTTTGTGGAGTTCAACAAAATTCCATGAATACTTCAGCTGCTCTAACAGGCAGGGCCAATTGTATTCTTCCACAGGGATGGAATTTTACTGGAGGAGACTCTGGAATTCTTGAAATGAGTCTAAGTAACACCGTCAATGACAACAAACAGCGACTTACCTGCCGCGAGAGGCTTTGACGGACATCAGGAGCCTGGCCTGTCCAAAATGACCGCCTAAGCCAAACTCTTAGCTCCATAATCCCCTTAATTCAACAGCCTAATTCGTGTCTTTGATTAAATTTACCGAATTCTCCACAGTACAGCATAGGCAGAGTATGAAAAAACATGAAAATCTTAACTTTTTTTTTTTTTTTTAAAGGAATTTTGACTGTTTTTTTAAACTTACTTTGTGCCCAGTGTTACCAAAGAAAATATTTGGAAATATCTGCTACTCCAGGAAAAAGGTGATTTCATGACCATTACAAGACTAACCTGTTGATACAGCACGGGGCAAAATCATAACATGTATGAAATCCGCTTTGCCCTCCGCAGCCACATTAGCTGTCTGCCTATTTCTAGTCAAATTTCCTGTTTTGGGGAAATGGCACCAAAATATATCAGCTTTAAATAAGCAGAATAGCAGTATCCTTTGAGTTAATGACCAGTGCCGAACGGCTAACTATCAGAGTCAGTCGAGATTGTCACGTCTGACGGGCTTCAGGAAAGACGAGTGACTACATTTGCTGGCGGCTGTTTTTCCACACGCCATGTGCCTGGACAATTTTCCAGCCCTTCATCTGCATCCAGTGACTTCCTGCTCCTTCTCATTCCTCAAACGCTACGTGAGGTTTCCGCCACCCATCAGCCGGTCATGTGGGCAGCGACTGCCCCCCTCCCCCTGGACCACTGGCTTCACGTGGCTCCAGCAGGCGTGCAAACACGCACACACACACGTGCGCTCACGCACAACGTGCAAAATCACATCAAGGGACGAATCACACCCAAACGCAAAAGAAGGATTCCTGGAAGTCTAATCACTCCCTGACAGCGGCAGCCACTGCACAGGGAATACAAAGGCACAGCAAATTTCTTTTTCCATCCTGCCGTTGGGGGCGGCTGAAGGCAGCCGGGGCCAGACAAAGGGCAGCACAGTCCCGTGTGGCTGTGGTAAACCACAGCGACCTCCTGTGCGCTGGGTTCATTCTGGTTTACGAGCACATCAGCATTAACCGCGTCAGAAAGCCGTGACAGTCCTTCCTCGCCGACGCCCCCGTCACTCTCCACACGCAAAGTGCCATTTCGTGGCCTCATTTTCTGAATTAGACTCCTGTTTCTTCGTTATATTACCAAGCACAGCCTCCACATTCAGTCAGAAGCAGCAGATTAACAGCCAAGGCAGCATCAGAGTTTTTTTCTTTCTATTTCAACTTCTTTTTTTTATAAAACATGGAGGGGAAAAAAAGCAGTCAGATGAGGCTAAATGAGAATGTCTGGAGGCTGGGCACCTGCGAGAGGAGCTGGACGGACAGTGGCGGTACGTGGAAGGTTGGAGGGGTTTGGTGAGTTTACGGATGTTCCCGAAGACGGGCCTGCTGGCAGGGCACCCCCCCACATAATTCACCACGAGCCAGAACAGGCCACAGGAGTGACAGGTCAGCGGCACGGAGTTGCTACTGTCCGTGGCCCCCCAGTGACCCCCTACTGGCCTTCAGCAATTACGAAAAGATGCCAAATATTTCCTGTCTAACCATCCAAGTGTAACAGTGCTGTGTGTGGCCTCTTAAGTCACTGAGAACTCTACCCCCCCCCAATTATTTTTTGGTCCAATCCCATGTTTTTGTCATTTCTCGAGCAACGTACACCGCTATACATGAGGAAATTCTCTGTCTGCTGTCTGTCATGACGGCCAGCAGCTTATAAACTCGGCTGCTGACTTACAGCAGACGTATTACTGACAGTCAGGCCGAAATCATTTGTACTGTTAATTCTTTAACATCATTTCAACCACTGGTCTGTTCTATAAACTCCGGGTAAGAAGTACTTTCAATATATCTTGCTGTCATATTGTGTGTATTAACAGGTGCCGCGTCCATCATGCAGAATATGCTGGGGGCTGGGGGTGATAGACAGGCCTCATTTAGCACATTCCTAGGGGGATAGGGGGATTCAGGTTAAGGCTCCGTTGGGGGGGCGTTAGGGGGAGCTCTGTATCCCCAAAATGCTTCAGGGTCAGCAGATAAACAGGACCCTCTGTGTATGTGTATGTGCGTGTTTGTAATTAGTACATTTCCCCACAATATCATAAAAACCTCTCTCCCCCTTAACCTCAATTTTACAACATTGTCAACTGCAATCAAAACTAATCAAAGTCCCGTATTTTGTTTGGTCACTTATGGTTGTTAGGGCTGGGTAGGGATTACTGTCATCATTGCTGGGATTAGGGTTTTGTCTATAGAAATGAATGGAGAGTCCCCACAAAGATATTAAATATTAACACTGTTTGTGTGTGTGTGTGTGTGTGTGTGTGTGTGTGTGCGCGTCTGAAAGGAAAGCAACAAGATGTGACATATAAGAAGCATTCCAATGTAGATGTACTCCTATCGTGTCAGGGGAGTAAGCAGAAATGACAACTCCCCAACTGCACATGTGGGGTTTCGGCTCCCATGGCGCCAGCGAAGGACGGCCTGCGGTACTCACATGGTGGAGTTTATGGTAGTGTAGCCGGACGGGCACTCGGGGATGCAGGCCCCGTCATAAATGACGTACTCGTGGCAGTCAGCCGCCTTGCTCTGCTTACACTGGAAGTGGAGGTTCTGGCAGAACTCCAGGGAGACACAGCGCCAGCCCTTGAAAGTGTAGTAGCCCAGCGGGCAGTGCTCCACGCACGCGCCCTCGTGCAGGAAGTGGCGGCAGGCCACGCAGCGACTGGGAGTGGATGGCTCCAGGCAGCCGCCCAGGCATTGCTCATGGCAGCACCGATTGTCCACGGTGCAGGCGCGGTGTTTGCAGGCTGCCGGACAAACTGCCAGAAGGAGAGAATAGGTTCAGCTACGTTCGTTTGTTTGTTCAATTGTTTACTTGAACATTCCACCAACTGTTCGACTGTCCATCCACACATCCGTTCACTTGCCCATTCCCGTATCCGTTCGCTTGCCAAATCTCACATTTGTTCATTCGCAGTCTGCACAATCGTTTACTAGCAAACGTGTTCTTTCACTTGCATGTTTGTATTTTTGTTTGATGGCCCATTCGTACATCCAGTCGACTGCCCACACATTTATTCAATTGCCCTTTCGCATATTTGTTCCTTCGCTAATTTGTTAATTTGCAAATTCGTTTGGTTGTACATCCGCACATTCACTATCCCGTTCTCACATTTGTTTGTTTGGATGTTTGCACATTCGCTCACTAGTTAATTTGCTCATTTGCTTATGTGTTCACACATTCATTAGTTCGCCCATTCTCACATCCGTTCATTTGGATGTTAGCACTATTCATTTGCTGGCTAAATTGTTCATTTGCACTTTCGTTCGTTCACCATGCAGCCAGCAAAGGAAAAGCTTAACACGAGAGTCTCATATCAGCATGCAGTCTCTTCACACATATGCCCCCACACCAGGCTCCTTGCACAGTGGCATCCTGAGTGTGCAGTCAGGTCTCTGCACTACACCACACTGATGATAGTTACAATCATCTACAACAAACCACAAGCCTCCAACTCAAAGTGAATCTGGCTGCATGTTTACTGAACATTCCCGCATTTCCAGGAGACACACACCGACTACAACATTGTAAGTATTAGAAATGACCATTCGATTTAACCATTCGGGAATTCAACGATGTATTTTCATACATATTTTACTGTTTATCTGGTACAGGGTGACAGTACGCCTATTCCAGGCATCCTAAGAAGGCATGAGAGGTCCTGGATGGGACCCTAACCCATCGCAGGGCATGCAGAGACACACAGACATAGAAACATATACACAACCATATCTTACATGAATGCTTTCCATGAATTACATGACTGTCATTGTAATATAACTGGGGATGAAATCTGCATTAAACACTTCTGCAATATTAAAGCAAAAAAAATCTGTTTATAGGGAGTGAAATATGACTAATAACCATCTACCTACAGAAAGTCCCTAATGCAGCTGCATCAGTCCAGGAAAGACAACAATTAAAAGAAGAAGGAAAACTATGAGCTGTACTTTCTTCCCGGAGGTGCCTGTGAGCACTTGGGGAAAGAGAAGAAAGAAAAAATAATCATTTGGGCGCGAGTCTCGCCTCAGCTGGTAGCTTTATGTGCAGTTGCCGGCTGCGTTACCGTTCGACGTTTGCGATATACGTGTTTTTATGTGCGCATTTCGCGCTCAACAGCCCAGCTGGCCTCCCTACAGTCACCGGTGGTGAACGGACACAGTGCAATTATTAATAAATAAACTCATTAGATTAAAGTTACATGGTGTACATGTCCCCCATAGTTTAATGCTTTAAGCCTTCCAGGGAATGTCTATTATTCAGGCTTATCCATGAATTGCTGCAGCAAATAGTAAATTGGCAAAGTGTAGTGGGATCGCAGAGCCGCTGCGTGTGAACAGTGAACACTATCTCAGAAGTATTTCGGAAAATATTTTCCTACCCAGACCACTTAGGGGTTCTGTAGCAGTATGAACTGGACAAAAATCCGCATATAAATGGGAGGGAAGTACAAATGTAACGTGATCCAAATATAGACAGGATGTGATCCACAAGTGTGCAAAACATGTTTTGTATGTATAAACTGCACTCTATTTTTGTGGATATGATTTTGTGCAACACAAATAAAAAGATACATATTTGTGGATAGGTACATGTTTGTGGATCAAGGCACATATTTGCGGATTGTCTTCTGTGGGTTACAAATAATGAAGTCCAATGAAAGCTTCCATACAAGAGCCACATCCCATGTGGTGGCTTGTAACCTTGCAAAAGCGTCATCCAAATGATGCAAAAATGTTGCCCTAAACAGTGTATTTTGCAACACCATGAAATAAGCGACAGAGCATAATATTTGTCATCTGAGATATATCGCACAGCCCTAGATGACAGGGATTTAAAAAAAAACTGGGGAAAAAATAATTCTGTCAAACATCTCTCAGAAACCTGAGAATAACAAGATGACAGATGAAGATGCTGGACTATCAAGCCTTGGATGTGAAAAATAACATTAAGTAGGTCTCAGGTTTTTCTGGTTTGTGGGTGGAACGCAACACAAAATAATTAATAATAATTCGAACCATTAAAAAAAAAAAAAAAAAAGTTGCTTTTGTTTGGAACTGAACTGCTGGGTAAAACTGCCCTTTGTGGAGCAGGCCGGCCTAACAGGCAGACACGCAAGCCACAGGCAGGCAGGCCGGCCCAACAGGCAGACAGGCATGCCACAGGCAGGCAGGCAGGCAGGCCACAGGCAGGCAGGCAGGCCGGCCCAACAGGCAGGCAGGCAGGCCGGCCCAACAGGCAACAGGCAGGCAGGAAGGCAACAGGCAGGCAGGCAGGCAACAGGCAGGCAGGCAGGCCGGCCCAACAGGCAGACAGGCAGGCAGGCAACAGGCAGGCAGGCAGGCCGGCCCAACAGGCAGACAGGCAGGCAGGCAGGCAGGCAAGCCACAGGCAGGCAGACAGGCAGGCCACAGGCAGGCAGACAGGCAGGCCACAGGCAGACAGGCAGGCAGGCAGGCAGGCAGGCAAGCCACAGGCAGGCAGACAGGCAGGCCACAGGCAAGCAGGCAGGCAGGCAACAGGCAGGCAGGCAGGCAAGCCACAGGCAGGCAGGCAGGCAGGCCACAGGCAGGCAGGCAGGCAGGCAACAGGCAGGCAGGCAGGCAGGCAACAGGCAGGCAGGCAGGCAGGCAGGCAGGCAACAGGCAGGCAGGCAGGCAACAGGCAGGCAGGCAGGCCGGCCCAACAGGCAGACAGGCAGGCAGGCAAGCCACAGGCAGGCAGACAGGCAAGCCACAAGCAGGCAGGGCACAGACAGGGAGGGCGGCCCACCCTCATTTTATCACCAAAGTGCACTCAGAGAGTTCAATCCACAAACAAGGGGCCCATGTGACCCCCACCACATGGAGCGTTTGCAACCTGGGATGGTGTCGTTCCCACCAGCTGACTTCATTCTGATGGGAATGTTCCACTCCGCAAGAAAGTTAAAAATAACGCAGCTGTCACAGAGTGCATACCGGGCGATAGGAGGGGGCTGCACTGGCCGGCAGCTTTGGTCAGCAGCCACTCGTGGGCTTGGGTTCAAGTGACGCGGAGGGCTCCATCTCCAGGAGCTAAGAGGAAGACTCAGTCTGGCGCCTCCCACACCTCTATCTACCCAGTGAAGGCTCCTAGAGAGCTTTCATGAAGGACACGTCGCAGTTCCGAGCCTTGAAGGACAGTGTGGGCGTACACCTGCCCGTCATCCCTGAAGAGGGTTTCACCTCTGATTCAGCCCCTCGTCTTCTGGAGGAGAAACAAGGCAGCACCACCGCCACAGATTCAGCCTGAAGTCCTGGAGAGCAACATCAGGCCATAAGCCAGCGAAGAGAACTAAGGAAAGCGAACATTCAAAGGTGGCGTTTATTATTCCGGGCGACGCAAGACTCCAAGGCGAGACGGGGGGAGCGAGGATGTGGAAATGCGGAGACTAGAGGCGACGCAGCGAGCTGCCGCTGTGCAGGGGGGGGGGGGGGGCGTGAATATCCAGGCAGGACACACCGCTGCGTGACAGGAAGGATGACACGGCGGGGGGTCACCAGACCGCA
>JABFEA020000036.1:2071310-2084658 GCA_019775915.2 Cyphomyrus plagiostoma | reverse complement strand
TAAATAATTACATTTCTCCTCAAAACCCCCCCCCCCCCACACACACACACACACACACACACACACACACACACACACACACACACACACACACACGTCTCCTGAAGCTGCAGTTTCGGCCGTGATAAGTCCTTAAAAAGGCCCTACATGGACTTCAGTGTCAGACTGAACGCAAAACTGTTGCCATATCAACCACAACACGGTTAATAACTGGATCAAAAGAGTCTCAATATTCACTCTCTTATGCTGCCATGGCAACACATCCAGGCAGATGTCAGTATTAACTGCATAAAACGTAAAATGGCTAACACACAAAAGCACGAATTTCACATAAATAATATATATAAAGAAATAATTAATGATTAAACCATTCCCTGGAAAAGCCTGAAATCTTGCCATTCTTTAATCACACAGAAGAACACATTCAACTATGTTAAAGCCTTAACACAAACCATAGTTTATTGTAGTTAGACAACAGTTAATATTGACATATTAATATTAACATTAACTATTAATAGTGAGAAATCTAAGGAGGCCTAATGGAGACACAAAGCCAAACCATGATGTAATTATTAAACGCTTTCAGTTCATACTCACACATGCATGCAAGTAATTTTACCCTGAGCAAACTACTCAGGCCTGCATCAAACATGTAGTCACACAGACAAGGCAGTCTATGTGCATAACACACATTCAAAAATTTAATCATCTGGAGGTTTGATTCACAGCAAAAATACATTCTAATTACACATACTTCGACTTGTAAATATTCTTTCTGGAGAGTATAAGTGAAGAAGGGGTGGGAACGGGAGAGTAAGTCAGCGATGGACGGCTCACCTGAGAGAGCCTCTGCTAACCCTCCATTACATCAGCCTCCAGGCTGCATTCCCTACCAGAGCAATGCAACTGACAGCATGAATACAAACACTAACTAAGTAAAGATAAATAGTGTTCTGTGGAGAGACAGCCCCCCCCCCTTCACAGTGGGGAGCAGGTCGGGTTTATTTGCAATTCACCACGATGCATTTTGTTGTGCTGAGGGAAAAAGAGAGCGAGAGAGAAATCTGCAAGGCGCGTTCCACTAATGTGGGAAGCCTCCTGTTAGAGGCTCATGAATTCTAACTCGCATATAAAAACGCAATGCCGCACACTCACCTCACGAGGCACTTCCATAAATTTAACTGCTCCTTGGTGCCCCCTCATCACGGTGACATCTTAATCCCACTCACGATTTTGTTTTGACGGCCAAGGGGCTTACGCTCGTCAGCGCAAGGAATGGAATGGACGACGACAATCGTAAAGAAACAGCCCAACACACTCAGATTCTACTCATCATGTTTGGGGATCAAATGAAAACCAAAAAAAAAAAGTTTAACACATATCTGCCGTCGTATTCGGGAAGTGCTGAGTCGGCGTGACATTCCAAAATCGAGAAATCAAAAAAAGTGCTGCATAATTTGTTATATTCAACACGTTACACATCTTATGCAGTCCCGTAAAACCTTCAAAGCAGACCCCGATAGGCCGATACAATTACACACCACCATACACATTTTTGAAATGGGATATGTTTTGCCTAACAAGTTCAGTTGCCATTGGAAGTCAATGACATTAATATCATTCAATCTTTGCCTGAGGTAACTGCCCCGCAAAACTACTCGGCTTCTCTAATTTCTCCAATGACCCATCTACGCAAGATGAAGATGAGGAGGATGACAACAAGGTTATACCCAACAGCTCTGGCCCATATACCTGAGGTACTATAAATAGTGCAGCGATCACTAAACAAGGCAGAGTTTAAAATTCATGTTAATACATTTAGCCTCTTTAGATGATCCAACCAACACCTTCCCGAAGCTCATCTTCTGAGATGCATGTAGATGCTCCAAGGTGTCCAGGCAAGCCCCGTTACTGCCGACTGAACCATGAACACACATGGCATCCTGCTCTCCAGTTACACTGGGCAGGATATCGCATCATACACAGCCCAAAGCGGACGCATACCATTGGCGTGTTTATCGCCCGAGAGTAGAACACCCTCCTATCCATAGGAGGCCAATGCAGCCATCATCTTTACCACTTACAGACCGGCGTGGACTCTTATCAATCGGGTCAGCAACATAACAAACGACTGAAACTCGTCAAGTACAAAAACTCTCGTGTCCAGCCTCACTCTTTCGCACTGTCCTGCGTTTTGTGCACTTTGAGAAACTCTCCCTTTGTCACTTGCTGTTTGTATGTCGCATTGTGCAGTTGGGGAAGCTTTATTTTATATACCTGCACATGGATAGTATGACAATTACGCTCCATTTGACTTGAATAATTACAAATGCATACAATCACAGCACCCAGCGCTGGTCACACTGATGAAAGCACGCAAGATCAAATAAATAATAATAAAACCACAAGGACAGCACCTGAAACTCCAACCCACGATGAGTCTGGCAGTACGGCCTACCACTGTAAGCAATGCCAGCTAATACTACAGTCTCCCTGTCCACAGCCCAGGACCGAAAAACAACTAACTGATGAGCAACAGAAAGGAGGAGTGGCTGAAGAGGGGGGGGGGGCAAGGGAAAAAAAAAAAAAAAAAAAAAAAAAGCAGAGCTAATGGCGGGAGACCCCCGACGGCGGCCGATGGCGGCTCACACCCCATTATACTCTCAAAGAGCAGCGCTGCCAGTACAGTGGCTTAGAGACACTGCGCTTCAATTAAAGCTCCACCAAGCTTAACGGTCACATTAGGATCTACCACAGCGCCTAGACCCCACAATGGGCGCTCAGCTGGCATGGCGGGCACCAGGCTGAAAGGCAGCTAAGTGTGAGGAGAGCAGCTGCCTCGCCCGGCAAAGATGTAAGAAAAAACACAAACCAAAAGTGAGCAGTGGGAGAGGTATTGAGGGTGTTCTTCAGACTGGCCTTTTCCATGCAGAAAACAGACTGTAAAGTGATTTGAAATAAACGGCCCTCGATATTATACATCCGAAAGACAGGCTGAGCCATGTCACACGGCTGGACAGCCACGAGGACCGAGGACAATCTCTGTGTGTCAATCAGCATCTCTTTACACATCCGCAGTGCTGCAGTTTACACTATGTGGCAAATAAAGTGATATGGCTGAATTTATAGCAGACCCCTGACTGGCCGCAACACATTTTAAATCTGTAATCATACTTTGGCAATATAAATAACAATTATGTGCCCCCCCCCCATGTGGGACTTTGTATGGCAGCAGGTGGAAAACTGCCCATTGAATTTTATCACTGTCAAATTAAATATGCGAGCAGGAAAAATAAACTAGACATTAAAGCGACCGCAGCAGACCCTGAAGAGGGATGATGTTATGAATTCAGATTACACAAGTTAAAATGGGTTTGGGATTCGGTCAGTAGAATAGTTTAACTCACCCTTTCCTGTACAAAGCAACCTATCAGAACTCAAGAAAATCAACATCATTTTCTGATTGTTATTCACTTCACATACACAGACAAAACGTTTTCCAGGGAAAACATCTAATTAAATAGCAGCGTAGAACATTCTAGTTCTGTGTGACCAAAAAGCCTGGTGTAAACAAACACATGCCCCTTTTTTCTTTACCATTTCTGACAAAAATCATGTGAAAGGAAGGATCACTCAAAGTGCTGGAAAACACTTGAAAAGGAAAAGTCTGAGAATTAATGCCATAACAGACGCCCCCTTAACATTTTAGAGACGCAAAGACTTGAAATGTGTATAGAATTAACAAATCAGAATGTGTCGCACTAAAAAAAAAAAAGTGACAATATGATCACTAGCTGAGGCCAGTGACACAAAAATTACCAGCAACCGACTACATTAAAAAGAAATGCAGTGAGATGGACTGGCTTTCTTCAGTGTTTCACATGGCTCCTCTCACAGCTGAATGGTTGAAAATATAGCTGGCTGGCATATGTGTGCATGCAAACATCTTCTCGTGTTCAGCCACTGACACATGACCACTCACAACGCAGACATATACCTGCGCAACATTTCACATACAAGAGGCAGAAATAACAAGCACACTGAAAGTAATGCTCACGTTAGGGGTTTAATCATAAAATCAGCCTGCTCCCTGTGGTTTAATGCTAGCTGGAAACAGGTCTGATAATTCAAACCGATTTACAGATTACAGAATCGTAAAGTGTGGTAGAAATATATCGAGCAAGGAGTCCATATTTACAACAAAAAAAAACATTGAAGTGTTTTATGTGGGTAAGAGCTCATGAAGTTTAACAAAGAATACAAAATGAATTAAATTTCAAATAGTCTAAAGTTAAATGACTCTCCCACTTGCAGACTCTTAGTCACTACCAAGCTTAATTCAGACAACACAAACACTATACAGATTATTGTTCATTACTGGTGACCGCTTCAAGCGCGATTCTATTGTCTATCCAAAGCATTATTGCACCCAGGCCCTCAAACTTCTCATTGGAGTGCCACGTAAGAATGAGTTTTATACTAAAAATGCACCACCCTTAAGTACTGCTGGACAATTCATGTGCATCCGTTAATTATGTGTGTGCAGATTATCGAGATGATCATGACCATACAATTAAAAAGGTTTTAAATAACATGATGTCAGGAAACCTAAGAAGAAACAGCCAGCCAGCCAGCCATAAGTGCTTCCATTAATTGGTGAGAAAACTGATTATATTTACTATGTCGACGTTACAGGGGCTCCCTCTACAAGATGTAAAACACATCGTCACATTTGACGCTACTGTAACCAAATAATGCGCCCATCCCATCCCATCACGTCCCAGGCAGCAGCCCTGGGGAAGCACGCGTTAGCAGGCGGCTAGCAGGGTAGTAGGGGCTGCAGTGACCAGGGGTCGAGAGCGCGCGGCTTCATGCAGCAGTGATGCAGACCGGGGAATCGGGCAAAAACCTGTTTACACCCGAGCCAGGAAGGATTGGGAAGAGGCCTCGGTGTGCAAACGGATCCCGCAATTTTCGGTTTAGTCATACTGCATCAGACCACCCCAGCTCAGTAATCACAACTAATCTAACCTTCAGGCTGACGTAAATACACAAGGCCCCGTAGCTTAATATTACATGCATGCGTGCCTAGGTGCGCGTTTCTGACTGCTGCCTCAGTGCCTACAAAAATATAATCATCACAGCTTAATAAGAAACCTATAATCAAATCGTGCAAAAGATACATCTGCATTTCAATCACAATAGCTTTCCAAAAGCTAATAAATTCACACGGCTATCGATGATGAGACAACACAGCAAGCTATCTTGCGATACATTATTAGAAATATATTTGGTTATTGTTTCTCATTTTCCCCAATAAGAACTGCCGCAGCAAGCGAGACCCAAAACGTGACTTTTAACCCTGCTGTGGAAAATAATGCATTATCCGAGTACTTACTTTCTCCATTCGTCAGCCCACAATTGCATAGGACGTGGATAAAAGCGACCAAAACAATCGTCCAAGTCCCCATCTGCATCTTGAATCCGATTATATCCTCAACGTTTATCCACGGAAACGTAGACGGCGTAACCTATATAAATACTTAAAGTTCAATTCACACTTGAGTTTTGTATACCTGGGTAATTAATTATACAAAGTATGTTTGATTAAAAATGACGCGATCTGTCACCTATCCCCCACCCCCCAGAAAAAAAGGGGCCGAGGAGTCCAACGTGGTTGTTTTCAATATTCCCAGCGCCTCAACTTCTCATCACCTCCGCCAGAATAAATCCTGCATTAGATGGCGAGACCCTGGGCTCCGACGACGCCAAACAGTCCTACATTCAAATCAGCTATAAGGCGCCGTCTTCCACTTTAATCTGTTAAAGTTTGTTTGACAAAATCCTTCTGGAGTCGACAAAAAAGAGCCCCCACCGCCAGTAAGGAGGTCCTCGAAGGGGCGGCAGCGTCTCGCTCATGCGCGCCTTCCCAGCCGCGTCCTCCTCTACAATAATGATCCCACTTTCATTCAACAATCCAGGAGACAACGCACATCCATGCAATTATTCACAATATCTCCGAAAACCTTCGTTATAATGTTATTCAGTCTCGGTTCTCTTCCAAAATCCCTTGTGCGCCGAACAAAGGTAGAATGTATTTAATTTAATTCCACAGGTCGCCGTTTTTTTTTTAGCTTTCTCCTTGCTTTGCATATCACATCTAGTTATTCCACGCCAAGAAAAAAATAAGCACCCCGTAGGAAGTCCTTAGAGTACTAAGGGGGAAATATCCCACAAATGCCTCTCCTTTTCGGTGTAATGCGAAACTCAAGTCATTCGCTAGGGTGCCGCAGTAATACGAAGGGAAAAAGATCAGCGCGATAAATCCAACCGTGGATCACTTAAAAATAAAATTAAAAAAGGTATAGCCTCCGACGCAGTGCCTCGAAATCGAAAAAGTCCAAGGAGCATAATCTGTTTCATTGAGATTAGGCAGAAAACTAATCCGAATGGGGGAGGTGTCTTGATGTTTCGCTTTTTTTTCTTTTTGGAAATATTTCCAATGTACGATAAATAGGCTATAATCGACAGCGCGAGACTATTAAAAGCGAAAAAGTTATATACCCACTATCTATGGTTCCTCACTCTCAGGTTCCCCCCCCCCTTTCCGTCTCTTTCTGTCTCTATCCACCAGTAAACAAGTACTGCCAGTCAGCTGGGTCAGATGAAGGGTGTCATGGAAAGTGTGGAGTGGACTCCTACATGGGAGCAATGGAAATCCGGGGACAGTATGTCTGTATATGGCATAAAAAACTCCGCACATCTTACTCTCAGCCACCTCAAATTACTACTATAAAAATAATTTACCCCTTAAAAGATTTAATTGCCCCCCAAATCCAGATATAATAATGTTAGCAACAAAAATGTTTAGACAGTGCTTTATCCTATACAATAATGCAATACTCAATCTAAATACAAAAACGTCGTGATTGTAAATACCAGAGAAATTACTGATATTTTTCATCATGGACAGTGACAATTTGTTTGCATTTTAATTCGTAGGCGTATATTTCATTTGTATTTTGTTATGCAACGAATGTCATGGAATTGTAGGATTATATCGCATTTGTTAAAAAAAAAAAAACTAAGCAGTTTTAACTTTTGACATGTAAAAGCACTTTGCTCTAATTTAACTTTTTTCCGCTTCTATTAAACCGTGTGAATACAAAAATATAGCACGCAATACAAGTCGTAAGTAGCATGTATTTTCTCATATATAAGCAATTAGGATTTCTTAAAAATGATCATCTTAATTTACGCGGCCGTTGTCAGATTAGAGGAAGAATCCCGTGCAGCCGCAGCGGTTGCACAGTGGGATTACGATCCGGCGGTCTGCACCGTGGATGAGGAGCGACTTAATCCCCGCTGTTTAACTAACATCGGCCATTGACAAAATGCGCTGCGAGCAGAAACATTGTCGCTGTTGTATCCCCGAGCAAACAGAGCGGAGGGGCGGTCTGCTAGCGGACAATGGAATGACTTCTGGTTGCAGGTTATAATTTTTGACATCATGTTGTGTAATGTACACACAGTGGCCATTTTATTACCTACACCTGCTTGCTAATGCAAACAGTTTGCTACCCTGAACAGCAACTGAATAAAACCAGCAAGTTAAACCCTGCAAGACGCCTGATCTAAACAGGTTTGAGCATATGATTGTTGGCGTGATTCGCGGTGGCTCCAGCATCTCAGAAACAGCTTCCCACTGACTAGAGTGCCTGGAGTTTACAAAATAAAAATAAAATTAAAAATGGTGCGACAAGCAAAAAACATCAATGGCAAGTAAATATCATTTCTGTGACAAAAGACACCTTGTTAATGAGAGAGGGGAAATGCTTACAGGAAGACTACAAGTGCAAAATAACAAGCAAGTACTGCAGTGGTAAATGTTAAACTGTTTTCCTATATTTAAAAATAAGCTCTGTCATTTCTAACCACCGTATTAAGTCTCATTTATTGTAACAGACACAACTGCTGTTTGCATGACTCCCAAAACAATACACTTAATTCACAATGCACCAGAATGTTGTGTAGGCAATAAAAAGTAACACTATTAAATACTGCTGAATTACTATTGTTTAATATAGAGTACAAATGCCCCAGGATTGATTTATGGTATGGATTAATACACAGGGTGGAATGTAAACATGCCTTGTACTTTCCCTGTTTGTGTTTCATCGCGGCCTCGTATGTTTGCATTATGTCATTCATAAAACAGGAAATTCCTTTGGCATTCAGCAGGATACCGCAGCTGAACGGAGAAACCTAAACGTGTTTTGTACCATGCTCAGAGACCAGCAGATCTTCGCTGCGCTCTTCCTTTGAAATGTATCTTCTTAAAAATCTACGCCCAGTAATGCTTCCTGAGAATGCCTGCCCCCAGCCGATACATGTGTCAAGGCCAGAACCAGCAACGCAGGCACAGCGATAAAGACACGCAGCACCGTCTGAGCTCCTGGGCCAACTCCCAGAATGCACTGCAGCTGCAGCTGACCGCAGTGCTCCAGTTCAGGCTCATCTGCTGCGTAGCTAACTGAAAACTGCGCCCCGATGCTTATTTACCAGAAAGCTAATGGCAGGCATGACAGACAAGGCTCTGAGCTGTACCGTGTCTCTCAGAATCCTCTGTGAGGCTGCAGTCTAACGGGAGCAAAGTCATGGCACAAAAATCAAGTTTTGAAAGGTTTTTGCCAGTTCAGCGTGTTTTTGTGTGGAATATTTTGTGCAGAGTGTTATATCAAAACTACAGCACAACACAAACCCTTGTTCTGAAATCAGAATCTAGAAGTCATGGGGGGGAATTTCAAATAGCTGGACTAGTTAATCATATGGCGCTAACAGAAAGGCTTGGGACACTGGCTTAATTCAGCAAAAACGTTGCAGATTTATTGGCTTTATAACAAAATCAATGTTTTATTGCTTAGCAAAAAATCACATTAGAAACCATAAGTAGCTGTATGTAAAATGCTCCAAAATCCCTTCGGAAGCCAATGACTACAAATGAAATTAAATAGCAAAATGGCAAGAAGGGAACTTAGTAAAAAAAAAATACACTTAAGAAAATGTCTGTGTGGATGATATGTGCAGATTACGCATTGCTTGTTATGAAACCAGTAAATTTGCAACATTGTTGCAGAATTAAGACTTTATGTGAGTGCTGTATTCATAAAGGGATACAGGGAAAACACAGCATTGCATCCTTTTGTATTACAGGCATGATCAAACCTCATCAATCATGACAACAATCATGAAATTTGTTATAAGTCGCTTTTCCTGGAATTATCTGTAGAAATGCGCCCAGTGACGGCGGTAAAGCTTGGCCAGCAGCCTGCTAAGTCAGTGCCCCCTCCGAAGATGGTGCCCTAGGCAGTCGCCTATGTCACCTAATGGGTTGAATGCAGCATCAACACAGCCCTCCCCACATTATTCACAAGTTAAATACAGCAGTCAGAGGTGACCCCCCCCCCATTAAACTCCCATATTACCAGACTAAACTGGAATAAGCTGTCGATGCTAATCATAATCGGAATTCAGCCGTGCAGATGGGGTTGCATAGTCAGGTTCCCAGGAAAACACCAGTGAAAGGGGAGACCTCTGGGCCTGGGAGATACATGCAGAGACCTGGCCCTGTCCTCAGCCAGCCACCGCAGTGTTTTTCCACACAGGGTCAAGACGTGCGACCTACAGCCCTATCAACATCTAAGAGCTCCTTGTTTTCCCACAAAAAAAAAACAACCAAGTTATCGGAAGACTGATTACACACCAAGGTTAATTTTCCTCCTATTCTCACAGAGATGTCCGTTCGGCCGGTCACCGGGATGTGTTTAATCAACAAACGGAGAATACTCCCAGCAGGTGGCAGCCTGCCACCCTTGACAGGATGTGTCAACGTCTTCCTGCATTCATGAAGGTCGGTCAAGGTTGGGTCAAAGTCATCCAGCTGGGAACAGTGGACCTTGTTCTCAGGAAGCCTGCAGGACACTGAGGCACCTTCAGCTACACACAGAAAGAAACACGCACACAGATCCATAAATCACAAATAACCGGCATTGTGCCAAACACTTCTCGTTCGTTAAAAAGATTAACTGACTTTTCAAGGCTCTTTCTTGTCTGTGAAAGATCTATTTATAGATCTGATTTTAAATCAGTGAACAGTAAACAAACGCAGATCAAAACATTTGTACGTAAAGTTGTCTGGATGAGAGATCACAGCGCGGACCGATCAAATGATGGCCTTTAGCTGAACACGCCGGTTAACGACGATGTCAGCGCCGGCCATCGCGAGCGCCGTTTCCTGGATGACAAGCCGCGCTTTTCCTATCTCCCACCATCCCTTGGGGCACCTCCCAGAGCAAATGTTTCTTTCAGTGCTTGGAATCTGCTTTCAAAGCAGGTCTATTTCTACAAATATTACTGCCCTGAGCCAGTGCATAAAATAGCAAATAACAGCAAATTAACTATGCAACTGACTAAAGAAAGTCTTTTACACCCCACCTTATAATGTCTATAAGACTGTCAGCTTGCTGTGATTCAGGATTCATAATTTTTTAGTTGCCATGATATTTGCTTTTGTGTGACTTTGAGGCTCCAGAAAAATATTTTACGTGTAATTTTGATGAAAGGATGTTGATTGTTTCCTTCTTTACAGCTTATCAGTTACCCTGAGAATATCTGCATGTAGTTCGAATGAGCTCACTTTCCCAGTCGCTGTCTGCTGGTATCACCTCTAGCCTCAAACCACAGTTTCCTTCCTATTTCTACAGTGATGGTGCCACTGAACTGAGGATGTAACATTCTGAAGGTGAAACACTTTCCAGCAACTGAAATGTGAACTTCACATCCTTCAGGATTGTTGAACCTCTTTCAGACGTCTCTATCAAAACCTGCAAACTTCCTGAAGGAATGCAAGGGCCCAGATCCTCTTTGTCAAGGTATTACACAGTATGACAGATGCCTGCAATAAGATAGTATTACATTACAATTATTTGTCAGATTCTTTTATCCAAAGTACTAGACTATTGAGAGGACAGGGTCCACTGATCCCTGGACCAGTTGGGGTTAAAGGACATGATAGTGATATCATTCTGCTGACCTTGGGATTTGAGCCAACAACCATCTAATCACAGGTACTAACCTTCTGAGCCACAAACCACCCCCCAGTATGGGCAACACCAGCACAAAAACACGAAGCATGGCCATATATGAAAGTAAGTATTGTGATGATTCATGACACGATTTTGACTGAGGATTAAGGGACTATGGAAAACAGAAGAAAAACAGGTATTGAGTTGCCTGTGCTCAAAGTGTACAACATGGTCTGTGCTCCTTTGTGGGATCTCACCCAAAAACAGAGATGAGTCTCATAGGACTGATATTAAGTAATCTTATGATGCATTTATATATAATTCCAAAGAGTGCATTTTTAAGTTTGAAAAAAAGTGGACGGAGTAGCTTATCAAAGATTTTAATGTGCCGACTGGTGGCGGTAATGATGAAGTAATGAATGCGGTCATGTGGGTTTCCTGGTCTTGGTGATGAAACAGTCATGAAACATTCTTCTGGCCAGCCACCATGAATAAAACACCTTCAGCAGGGCATGAAGCAGACATTTGAAGGCAGAACAAAAATGTGTCATTTTGGACCGGAGAATTGGCAAGGGCACATCAGTACCCAGCGTTCTGGTATCTAGTATGAGCTCCGAATCCTTGTACAAATAATTCTTAGGGGGTGTCCTTGGATCTGTTTTCTAGGAGCTAAGATTTATGTGCCATCTTTCCCAAACATCAGCCACCAGCATTCCTGAACCCAGTTTTAGCAAAGCATGTGACAATTTCAGAATCAGCAACATACTTGTGAAATACACAGGGTCAAACCATAAGGAGACGACTAGAGGGGCAACGAGGGATAACAGATCCGCTGTATGCAGGTCCTGGGCTCATTTGTGCAACAAATCTGAAACATTAACAAGGACAATTTAAAGATCCGTCATGTTGACTGGAAGTCCAGGAAATCTTACACAAAAGAAAGTTCTGCTGGTTTGTGCACGACAGAGAAAAGGAAAGGAGAGAACAGGCTTGCCTGCTGCTAGAGGGCAGTGTGACCATATATGACAAGTGCGTTTTTTGAAAAACACTGACCTGGCCTGCCCCACCTTCAGTCGACACACCTGCCTGTAGCTAAGCAGCCATTTCCATATCCATGCCATTGTCTCTGCCAGTTTTTCAAGGAGTCACCTTTGTGGAAAATACTGAACTGGAACAGCACTGAAAAGTCAATAAAATGCCGTGTTGCTGTCATGAAGCATTTAATACCTAAATGCAGCACTGGGTATCTGAATTCTGATTGCAGCTTCAGAACACCAGCATGGCAAAGGACTTAAGGCTCCAAATTCACATGACTGAAGTTTCACAGCTTCACCTTCCAAAGTTACTGGTTTCCTATCAGGTCTGCTTAGTCCACCAAATGCCTGGTCCTGCACCTGCCTCACACTACAACCAACCACCCAACCAAACACCCAACCAATCAACCAACCACCCAACCAAACACCCAACCAATCAACCAACCACCCAACCAAACACCCAACCAATCAAAGAACAACCAACCGCCCAATCAATCAATCAACCATCCAACTAATCAGACTTTATTTATAAAGCACTGTTCCTACAAACACAATGTAACACAAAGTGTTTTCCATAATAAAAAATAATATCAACCCACCCCTACTACCACCCTCACCCAAACTATAAAATAAAGGGATAAAAAAAGAAAGACAATTATAAATAAGTAAACAAACAAATAAATAGATAAATAACAAAATAACATAAGAATAGACACGACAGTAAAGGAAACACATATAGGGAACTCAGCAATTTGCATGAGGAAACGCTAGAAGCAGGCTAAAATATAACGAGTAAAATTAGACACGGTGAGTTAATAAAAAGGAAAAGATATTAGGTAGATAAATAAATATGATAAAGGAGAAGAAATAGTATAAGCAACTACAAAATAGAAGTATAAAAGGAGGATAGAAATAGAGATAGAACATTAGGGATAGAATGATAAATAGTAATAAAATAATTGAGACAAAAAAGAGGTGAGATGTTCTGGGATAAAAAGAAACAAGCAAAAGGTATTAAAAGAAAGATGATTGAAAAATAAAATGAAATAAAAGAGGACAAACCAAGTAATAAAATGGATAAAGAAATAAATAAGTACAAAAACAAGTAATAAAGTTCACATACACTGCTCAAAAAAATTAAAGGAACACTTTTTAAAATATCTGGGATACTGATCTGGTCAGTTAAGTAGTAGAGGGGGTTGTTAATCAGTTTCAACTGCTTTGGTGTTA
>JABFEA020000036.1:2053758-2066611 GCA_019775915.2 Cyphomyrus plagiostoma | reverse complement strand
GCTGTTTTGGTGATATACAGTGCTGTATGACTTTTGTTTGCTGTTTTTGTGATACATAGTGCTGTATGACTTTTGTTTGCTGTTTTGGTGATATACAGTGCTGTATGACTTTTGTTCGCTGTTTTTGTGATACACAGTGCTGTATAACTTTTGTTTGCTGTTTTGGTGATATACAGTGCTGTATGACTTTTATTCACTGTTTTTGTGATATACAGTGCTGTATGACTTTTGTTTGCTGTTTTGGTGATATACAGTGCTGTATGACTTTTGTTCGCTGTTTTTGTGATATACAGTGCTGTATGACTTTTGTTCTCTGTCTTTGTTATACAGTGCTGCTGCACAATTATCTCACTTCTGAAGAAATTACATGTGCACGCCAGTGCTTTCTCTTGCCAGTGAACTTTATATACTGTAACGTCGAGCCTTGCAATGTTGAAACCAGTGACTTTGATAAGAATAAGTATCAGTTTGCATGAGGAGGATGATCAGTCAATGACAATGTACCAGGAGTAGCCTTCCCATGACATTTTGACAATATATATGTAAGCATGTTTATTCTCATGGTTTAAAAAATGATGAAGGTACTTTTCATTTTGGTGACGCTAATTCATTGATTGAACTTACTTGTGAGACACAAGCTAACAGCTTTTGATGAGCTATGGCCTTTTTCAGCTAAACCAGTGTTGTGCTATATGGATAATCCACTGTGAGAATTGCTCTCATAGTTGTGAGAATGTTTCATGAAATGCGAGAAAACAATTGAGAAAAACTGTAATAAGGGCGCTGCAATTTTAACAAGGTGTTTCGCATCGATAATTCTTAAAAAAGTGGTAAATGCAAGATTAATCATCATTATCATTTTCATTAATGCCGTTTTTCTAATTGCCACTGCAATAATATGCAGGGTAAGCAGCTGGAAGATGGATGGATGTTTGTCTAATCCAGTTAAATAAAAGTTCTGAATACAATAAAACTGTTCCAGGTCTGTGAGGTTGTTTTCAAATCATTTATAAGTGAATTAATATAAGTTTAAAGACGCACTTGTCACTTTATTGCTCAATTAACTGGACCGCAGTAATACAATGCTTATCTACTACTGCCACCATGTGGCATTAAATGAATTAATTTCAATATTTGATGGAGATTGTTTGTCGGCAAACCACACTGATCAAAGTTCTACTCTGACCACATAATTAGAAATATTAAATTATATGGACACGTGTTTGAAACACCCTCTAGTTTAAAGGGGCCGTATTATGTTTATCCAGTTCCCCCCCCGCCTTAGTGTTTTATATGGCTCCATGTGCACGTAAACGTTCTGGAAGGTACAAAGTACACACCAAAGGAAGTAACTCTCACCACATAAACCAGACTTTTCTAATCTGCATGAAACACCTTGTTGGAATTACATCTCTTACTTCCTTGACATGGTGAGGTCACCCCGTAACAGAATCCTTATTGGCCGCCAACCTGCGAATGTGGGGCAAGTTGACCAATTGGCAAACCCAATTGGACCAATCAGAATACACTGGGCTCATCAGGGGTGGGGCAAAATCTCTAAAAGAGTGTTTCAGGCAGAGTTATAGGCACAGAATAGAACGATAGTGTGCCTTTGGAACATTGAAGCATGCAAATTTATTGTAGTAGACCCCATAAATAAAAGTATGAACAGCGAAAATGAGCAAAATACACTTTGGTCAGGTGACTGTAATGAGATTTTCAATAAAATTTTCTGCACAAACATGCACACGGATTTATACATATGTAAGTTTTATTACCTTGTAAATAGTCTGTATGGAATTCAAACTACCCCAATGCTTTTGATGTAGCTAATTTTAGGTTCATAATGGAATAACATTTCCTGAGGATTTAAGTATTATAACTGCTGACCTAAATGGTCTAAAGGGACATTAGATTTACTGTGTGGGGGTCAGATGGGTGGGAGTTGGCAATCCTGATAATCAAGCCTCACTAAATATTATTTTAAAGGTTAGTTGTGCTTAAAAATTGCTGTTTGGATAGTACTGTTTTCTCACACAGTGCTAACCTGGGGTTTGGGATTTGAACCCCCCTCCTCTTGGTGTGCAGGGTTTGCCTGTGGTCTGTGTGTCACACCCCAGCAAGGCAGGCAGGTGGATTTCTGTCATATGGCTGCCAGTAAAGGTCGGCACTGTGTCGCTGCAGTGCCTCTGGCAGACGGCCACGGGGAGTTTCCAGGTCCGGCCGCGGGGAGGTTCCAGGTCCGGCCAGCGGGGAGGTGCCAGGTTTGGCAGCGGGGAGGTGCCAGGTCTGGCTGGCGGGGAGGTGCCAGGTCCGGCCGGCGGGGAGGTGCCAGGTCCGGCCGCGGGGAGGTTCCAGGTCCGGCCGGCGGGGAGGTTCCAGGTCCGGCCGGCGGGGAGGTTCCAGGTCTGGCCGCTGTGTGTGCGTCTGTCTGTGTGTGTGTCTGTGTGTGTGCGTGTCTGTCTGTGTGTGTCTGTCTGTGTGTGTGTCTGTGTGTGTGCGTGTCTGTCTGTGTGTCTGTGTGTGTGTGTGCGTGGTTGTACAGGTTCTTCCCCTGATGCTTGGTTTGGTTGGGCAAATCTTTGGCCATAGTGTGTTTACAGCCTGCACATGACCGGCATCCTGGCCAGGGTGGTGCCTGTTTTGTTCTCTCTGTTTAGTGGGAGTGTAGATGGAACATGACCTATCGGGCTACTGGAATGTTCTTCACGAGGAGAAGCCTCTGCCTCTGGCCGCTTGAGGGAAGAAGGAGCTTTGAAGCTACGTCACACTGTGCTCCAGAAATTCCCATGAAGATCCAGTAACATTACATCTGATAACTGGGGAGGCCAGGAAAGGCATTTGGCTTCAGCAAGATCTTCAGGAAGCTCCTCTCAGATTTGTTCAGCGGGTGAATGAAGACATTGGTAATATGGGGCCACCATAAAGGTGCAGAAGTGGCCTTTTAAAACTGACACGTGCCTAAACAGACCCACGGGACAAATGGTGACATCTGGGTGACAGGATTCGAAAACACAAAGACAAAGGTGGTTCTGAAGTGAGCAAGAGAGAATCTGCCTTCCCTGCTCTGCTGGCCGTGCACATCTCGCCAGGAAGTGGAACACGGAGCATTAAAGCAAGCGCAGAGGCCAGACTCACTGTATGATTGTGTCCAACACAACTTTAATAAATAATTTGAACAGTTTTAATATTTACAGCTTTGTACATTTCTGCTTCACTTTAATACAATTAGGCACACCAAGGGGGGGGGGGGGGCTTACTGCCTCCCCAGGCAGGGAATCATGTTGTGTAACATATAGTCGAGGTAAGTGGAAGGAATGGAGAGATCAGCTATTAAATGAGCAGAAGAGATAAGATCTTTGCCCCCCCTACACCCCACCCCAGCTGTAACATTAACCAAAAGCAGGTTTAATTGCTTATGACAAGCCCGTTCTCTTGATTCTGGGGAAAATAATAATAATTTGGACAAGTAAGCTTCGTGGCCGCTTTGTAAGTCCTTTGTGACGAGCCCCTGGAGGGCTAAACCACACCTGCCTTCTTGGTTCAGAATTATTACGCAGTGTCGAGAAATAAGCGTAATGCAGCTACATCGGAACGAAGTAAGGCCGAAAACAAACGGAATGCTGAGCAATGAGAAGGGAGATGTTGAGCGCAGCTCACATGGGTGTAGTGGGAAGGAGACAGGCTGAGGAAGGCAGCACTGCCAGCCTTCGGTCCACATTCACTGCGGTAGCTAGCGTGCAGCGATGAGAAGCTCTAGTAAAGGTGAACAGAGCCCAGAAAATGCAAAAACCTAGACATTCCAGTGCCACACAGCGCTGCTTCATACCTGTTTATAAACATCGTACTCCCAGATGGATGTTACAGTCTGCATGTCTCTTAGATGCATGTAAGCATTGATTTACATACAGAGGCACACGCACCTTTTAACAGTCACTGTTCCATTTACGTTAATCTTTCACTGTAATTCACACCTGGAATTTGCTACTTTTTTTGTAACATCTAACCTATCCAGGAAACCCCTTGTCACAACAGTAGGGAGATACTGCCCAGCCTCCAACGGCGGACTGACCAATAGGAGCCTGTCCTTGGGTAAAGTGTCTTCACTGGCTGAGCCAATCATTAGCCTGACAGTCATGGTATTCTCTCTGATAGGCCCTGCATTTCCTGTTCTTAAGAGTGCGGGCTGTCAGTCATACCAAAGCAGAGGTGTTACAGAAGCACACAGAAAACCTAAAACATTTATTTTCTGAAATGCATATTAGCTCCAATGGGAGCGAGATGGACATTACTAACCTATTCAGAATTGAAATTCTTCATTCGGGTGGGTAATACTAAAAAGATTTAAAGGCAACTTTTTCTATCAGTTAAATTTGCACTCTTGTTAAATGAGTTGCTAAGAATAAAGAGAATTTAAACATACCAAGTGCATTAAAAAAGATCAGCTTTTTGCCACTGATAATTGACCTTGACATGCTTGTCTCATTGCTTTCTCGTAAAATTAATTGGCAGAAAGTACAAAAATGAATAACAATTTGAGCAGTACACTAGGCCTTAAATAGTTAGGTAAAGTCATCAAATGAAATCTGGCGTTCAGTAGCGAATCTCTAAACCATTTATACGATATACTGTGGATGAGGTCATCTATGTCTTACAGCTGTAAAGGTAACTGTAATTTACATTGAGGCAATCTGGAGAATGGTAAGAGGAACCAAACCAGCAATAGAACAAAGAGCTTTACCAGGATAGCTTGTAACCAGACTAAACATACATTTGGTTAAACTATTAATCCACATAGTTCTTTGGGCAGGAATTTTCGGACATGTACAGTACATGGTGAGTTTATGGGAACGTGACATCCTCTACACAGCTATTGCATTTTACTCCAGTTTGTGTGAAAATCTGGAACTCCGGAAAAATCCGTGACTCTGGAACTGGATAAAAAAAATTTCTCCCAGTGGAAATTTGCAGAAAACTGTAACATTAACTATCGTATCGTTTTATTCCCAAACCCAAATGAACTGATATCAGAGCCCATGAAGTGTAGTTCCAGGCTTCCAGAAACCAGGGCAAAGTGTGATGCGTACAGGTCCCCCAAAATGTGTGCAGGTCTCTCAGTGTGTTTCTACGAGCTCTGGCTCCGCCCCCTTCCTGATCCTCGCCATGTAAGGCCAGAAGCAGTGCTCAGCACGGCCAAACACCCAACCAACGTTGGCGCCTGAGTCTCTGGCCACACCGGCGGCCCAGAGAGCGTATAGCCCGGCGGTGTCCCCCCCCCCCGGGCTATACGCTACTGTCCTCTAGGAGTGGCTCCTTCCCCTCTGCACTGGCTGCCTGTGGCCCCTGGGAGTAGCTCTGGGGCCCGTTGCTGTGTCTCTTGTAGCTGCCGACCCGTACGTTGAGGTTACTGTGCTCAGGGATGAAGAGGGCGACGAGGAGAGAGAGCAGCACTGAGCACGCCCCAAACAGGAAGGGGGGGCCCGGGATTATAGCACTCTGCAGACAAAGGGAGGGGCATCACTTAACACAAAAGGGACAGACGGGGTCTGAACACAGCGAGCAGGCAAAATGAGCGGCTCAGCAAGGAACAGGACAGAAATCGAGGCGCACGGCCAAGATATGGTACCTCGTCAGTCGGATTGGCCATGTTCAGCTTGGTGTCCTTGTCTTGACTGTCCACAGCGTCCATTTCATTCAGCTCGACGTGGAACAAGTAGAAGACAAAGCCATAGAGTGCCGGGCCGAGACCGTTACAGAGGCCGCGGATCCCTGTGATCATGCCCTGCACCACGCCTGCGGGCCGGGGAGACGAAGCACAGCCGCAAACCACAGAAATGGGACTGAGACCTACATCCTACAGGGACTCCCCTTCCAGCATGTTCACGCCCCGCAGCTCCGCTGAACTCACCCTGCTGGTCCGGGTCGGCATTGCGGGACACGATGGCGCTGATGGCGGGAAATGTAATGCTGGACATGGCGGCGACGGCACCGGCCGCCCACATCATCCTGCGGGGGAGGGACACGCCACGTCACTCACCGCGTCACTCACAGCGTCACTCACCGCGTCGCTCACAGCGTCACTCACAGCGTCACTCACCGCGTCGCTCACAGCGTCACTCACAGCGTCACTCACCGCGTCACTCACAGCGTCACTCACAGCGTCACTCACCGCGTCACTCACAGCGTCACGCACAGCGTCACTCACAGCGTCACTCACAGCGTCACTCACAGCGTCACGCACAGCGTCACTCACAGCGTCACTCACCGCGTCACTCACAGCGTCACGCACCGCGTAACTCAACGCGTCACTCACAGCGTCACTCACCGCGTCACTCACAGCGTCACGCACCGCGTCACTCACCGCGTCACTCACAGCGTCACGCACCGCGTCACTCACAGCGTCACTCACAGCGTCACACGCCACAAGTCACTCACCAGAAATCTGACCAGTACTGCAATGAGTCAGTCAGAATAAACCATGACAAGCTGTTGGTTTCCTCCCGTGTTTTGCTTAATACTTAATGTCAGTCAGCATCACGCTTTCCTTAAATTTCATGAGGATTTAAGTATTATAACTGCTGACCTAAATGGTCTATAAGGACATTAAGTACCAAAACTGAGTCTCAGTGTTTGGTGTTTGAATGTTCGTTATCAAATTACATCTATTTAATATATTACCAGTCCTCATTCCCAGTAAGGGTGACAATACACAGGATAACTTTTTGAGCAATGCTGCTTAACAATGTTACTCAGTCACTTTCCCATTGATATCGGACAACAAATTTCTATTTGACAAACTGTAATCAGCAGTGGACAACTTTTCACGATCACCCAGATGCAGGCGAGTTGCCCTCTGTGTCACCTGGCTGGCGGTTGCCTGGCAACATTGCTGAACAGGTTGCCCCGTGTATCATCACCTTAAGACACAATTACCTCAGCTCTCCTTGTCTCAGCAATGCTGCCAGAATAAAACACTTTTAACTGAATTACTGCAACAGAAGCAGTACAGCGGTCGTTGTTTCTTCTCTCAAACTACGGCAAGTATTCAAAGTGCTGGAGCAGATATGTAGGAGCCTGGGAACAAAATAATTTACAAAGTAGGGTACAGAGAAACAGGGGGGTGAGGATTTCCAAGCGGCACTTACCAGGGCTGAGACCCGAATCCATACCAGGCCAGCTGCAGGATCTGGAAGCCTAATCCCAGCAGGATGGTGTTCTTGTTCCCAATGGAACGCATGAGGAGCCCAAGAACCACAGTCTGGGGACATCAGGGCAACTTTTTCAAAGAGTCTCTCCCAGAGCCACACACATTCATCCTGAGCACATACTACAGAGTTCCTCTACATTCTACATCTGAGGACCCCCGCAGTGACCACTGCAATGCCAGTGGTGTGAAACTATGAAGGTACTAAGGTCTTGCTCAGCACTGACCTGTGCGAGGATGGAGAGGATCCCCACCACAGCGATGAAAGCGGCCACAGTCTCCGAGGTGAAGCCTATGACCTGCAGGACGAGGCACAAATTACCGGGTTGCAATCGGAGACCTGCACTGCAAAAAGTCACGAAAAGGGAGCAGCAAATGACGGTGAGGCCAGGCTTCAAACGCAGGAGGGCGAAATACCTGTCTGAGATAGAGGAAGAAACAGGAATACTGTCCAGCTTCCGGAAGGTAAGACAGAAAGACCGTGATGCATATGAGGAGAACAGTGGAATCCTGGCCAACCTTCCGGAGCGACTGTGGGCAAACAGCAGGAGAGTCGGTGACAGAGAGCTTACAGGACCAACGAAAGACCTGAGATGCTGCACCACGTCTCAGCTGTCAGAAGGACAACCTGCATTCACACGGGCTCACTCACAGATGCTCACAGATCTCCAAGTTCTCTCTATACAACCTGCCTTTCCAAAACGTCAGAGATCACACACATCGGCCATCGGAGGAGAAGGCAATCTGACAGAGACCTGCCACTTTCTGTGTGCGGTGTTGACCTTGACAGCGAAGGGCCACAGGAATCTATTTCAGCACATTTCACTGTGAGAAACATCGAGCTGAATGATGAACCCTGGCCTCCCCAGAAAGCCCTGTCCCATGATGAGCTCAGAAAGTTCTAACAGACTATTACCAGCCCAGAGTGAAGCGAAAAGGCCCCGACAAAAGGAGAGTAAACTTCTCAGTTTGTCTTAGGTCGTGTCACATGTCGCATTTGATACACGTCGCAAAGTCAATCTACGTCATTCCATACAGACCTCAGGCTATTACAGATCCTTTAACAGTTTCTTACCGAAGAAAAAAGGCCTCACCAGCATTGCTGCGAGGTCTCGCAGGGTATATTTATATGATCGGTAATGAGATACGGCGTAACAGTGTCACTGGAAGGTGGCTGATCCACCCCCAGTTGCTAATCCCTTTGCCTATAGCCCTGGGGACCTGCACTGCATCCTTAAGGGACACTCACGGCGAAAGGGTCGGCCTGCTCCCAGGAGATGGGAGCCCCCCAGGAGGCCGGTCTCATCTTCTCCGGTAGGGACTCCGGCACGGCCACCAAGATGAAGCAGATGTCCAGCATGGCGATGGCCGTCGCCAGGACGACCACCAGCGTGTCGCCGTAGGCGCTGGACAGGTAGGCGCCGATGGCCGGGCTGGTGACCAGACTGGCAGCGAAGGTGGCAGAGACCTTGGAGGGGAGCAGAGAGCGAAAGGCGGCGCTGAGACGAAGAGCCGCCTCCAGCACCTCAGAGAAACTGCTGCACAATCGATGCGCTTCTCTACAAAAACAGATCAGATTCTCCCGCTCATCTGCAAGCTGATACCCCGAGCATCACTAACTGCTTGGCGTGCGACTCTGTGGCTTAGGGTTTGTGCACTGAGTGCATATGCAGAAGGTTGTGGCTTCAAATCCCGTAGCTGGGACAGTAACAACATCACAGTTGGGTGGCTGGGCTCTGAATAAATGACTCTGTACACGGATCCCGTACAAGATGGGATATGTAAAAACTAAAGCTAGGCTATGCAATCTTAATATGTCGAATTTTTGTCAAATTCTGCAGATTTCTCTGACATAAAACCTGATGTTTCTAGGCAGCCCCAGCTCTGTAAACGAACCAAGCCACAACACTATTTCAGCCCATCACCAGCAGGGGGCGCTCATGCTTATGCATGCCCTGCCTTTAACTTGCTACCGGTACAATGACATTATAAACACTGATGAAAAATCTATCTAAATAATCAGGCCTCTATACAACATACAATGTACTTATCAGCTGCTTTTATGTGCACATTAAACGCGGTCTGATCTAAAACATTTTACCCACTTTGAAGGTACACAAAAGAATGCATTTGTTTGAATGCCATGCTGGTTACTGTGGGGGTGGAGCGGCAGTCTCACCAAGCCATAGGCAGTGCTCCTCTCATGGTCCTGCGTGATGTCAGCCACATAAGCGAAGATTACAGAAAAGGTGACAGCAAAGACCCCCGACACAGAAATGACTGCGAAGTACCACCTGCGGGAGAGGGACTGGTCAGCCCAAAAAGGCCAGATATAAACACGATACAAAGTAACCTGACGATTTCAGACCCGGGCAGCTATGGCTCTGCAAAGCCGGACACCCCGAGAGGAGTTGGTGTTTGGGCTGCCAGGCCTGTCCTGGTTACACACAGCATGTTGATGTGATTCTAGGAAACTGACCAAGGGCTGATCCTCATTAGGGGTATCGGGACACAGGTGAAGAAGACGGTCAGGAGTAGGAAGGACTTGCGACCCCAGACGTCCGAGAGGGCCCCGATCAGGGGGGCACTTAGAAAGGACAACAGACCCTGAAGAGAAGAAGGGGAAGAGCAGACACACACACACACACACATCCAGGTCATACATGATACTCCGCAAGTAACCAGTGACACGTGACCAACACATGAAGAGCCTTCAAAGGTAATTCAGAAATTATTATGAAGAGGGGGAATATTGACTAGACAGGAGACAAAGCATAGGGGTACATTCATAAGGATCAAATTCAAATCCTTTTCCCCGTAACTAAATTTCAGAGCCATCCGAGATTATCTCAGATCGGTGAACAAAGTCAGGTTGCATCTCCCTAAGCGCCGTGGGTGTTAATCAGGGGCCGTTTTCTTACCTTGACACCATGAATAAGCCCGTTCATCAGGAAGGTGTGCTGAGGAAACGTCTGATGTAAAACCTGCCAGGGTCAGAAATGACATTGTGAGCCTCCTGCTTCATTATCTGTGTTCTTAGAGCATGTTCATAGGATTCCTAATGGGGATGATCAGAGGGTGACTGGCAATAAACATCCCCAATGCAAACCACAGAAATCACATCCTGCTGCACACTCAGATAGGCCAACTGTAAACCAATCCGCAGGCGAACCTGTGGTGGGGTCAGGCTTAAAGAAAGGGGTAGGGTTAGGGCTGACTTTGAACTCAACTGAGCCAGACTTCCCAGCAAGGTAATCAGCCATCAGGAAGGGACCTGTGAAACAGGTGTCATTTGCAGATGACAGAAAGACCATGGGATGCAGTACATGTAGAAGCTGCTTCTGAACCTTAAACAGAAAGACTGATACAAGATAATACAGGGCAGTGGGATCACATCTGAGAAGTCAGAGTGAACCTACACCGAGCGATACGGAGCTACACCGAGCGATACGGAGCTACACCGAGCGATACGGAGCTATCCCGAGCAATACCGAGCTACACCGAGCGATACGGAGCTATACCGAGCGATACCGAGCTATCCCGAGCGATACCGAGCTATACCGAGCGATACCGAGCTATCCCGAGCGATACCGAGCTACACCGACCGATACGGAGCTATACAGAGCGATACGGAGCTATACTGAGCTTGCACAATCTGTAAAACTTTCCCCCTAGATCGTGTTTAGCCAAGGGCAGTGGTCGCCGGTCTTCGATGGTCTCCTTATAAGGTCAGGTTAGATTAAATCCATTAGTCACGAACAAGGGGTGATTAAAGATACACAAGATCCGAAACAGAGGGAAGCTTTCCCTCAATAACAAGAATGTGAAGCAGCAAAGGGAGATTGGGCAGCGGGGTGCGGCTAGATGAGGTCAGAAGACGACAAAAACCTTGTCGGTTGGTTCCTGTTGGAGCAGTGCAAGCAAGTCAGACTGCACATTAAATATCACAATAAACATGGCTATTCCAAACATATTATGTTTTCTGACATTTTTTTAAAGTATTTCATAGGAGGCTTTTCTTTTTGTTACTGTTTTGGAGCTATATTCCAAGAGCAATGAGGATACTTCAATACAGTGAGACAAACTGCAGAGTCCCTTACAGGAGACAGGCTGTCTAATTTAATGACGGCTGACTAGAGTCTCAACAGCACTGGGGAGTTGAGCCTCATTAGCTTAGACAAGTTCCCAGAGACAATGGGTGAGACATGAGACCTCCAGAGCTTTGGACTTAGAGCAGATTAAAATAAACAAGGCAAAAATACACCAGCAGCCAGTTTCCTGAGGGGAACCACGGTCGAGTCAGAATGGAACAGTAGAGTGTCACACTTCTGGTGTGTAACCCGCAGAACTTACAACGGCTGTGAGAAAAGCCTGCATGAGGTGAGGGATTGTAGAAGTTTGGGTGGTAAAGACACTAGTGGAGCATTCAAAGGCTGGTCCACAGACACCCACAGAATGAAGAACTATCGGTTGTAACATTTATTTATATTCACTTTGCAGAAGAGGAACCTGAAATGGACGTGAATGAGGGGTGGGGTAACCCCTGAGATCCTGGAAAGGTCAGACATCGTGGCGGAACTCTGCCAGTAAATACAAAGGCTTACAGCAGAAGGCACAGGCCTACAATGAAATGCAGAGTGAACTGAATAACAGCTTCGTAAAATGTTCTGAAAAACAGGCTGTAAAAATTAAGTACATCTTTCTGAAGGGGCCTCCACTGACGACACAGGCCGGACAATAGCAAATGGTTTCCTTCTGATTTAATTTGCTGTAACAAAGTGAAATACACAAATACATATATCGCTAAAGAGATCGATTGATTGGGCTGAATTATGCTTAGCCGTTAGCTTATGCTTAGCTGTTAGCGTCATTTTTTAAAATTTCCTTTTCCAGGACTTTAAATGTACCTCCAAAAACACTGATCTCCAGGGTGCCGTGTAGCTAATCAAGCTGAGAGGTACAAGCACCAATGTGAAAACCACAGTTAACAGGAAGAATAGCAAGTCGATAACTGATACAATTAAATCTTAATCACTGTGTATAATTGTGGCGTTAAGAGGCCAAGGGCAGGCTACAGAGGACAGAGCTCTCTAAGCATCAGCTTTCTGAAAATCAGTATTTTTCCCCTCGATGTTAGACATTTTGGGAAATTCGCCAGAATAAAACACTTGTTTTCCATCCCCAGTAGATTAGGGAGCAGTGTCAACGTACGCAGAGATAGTTTCCATACCTGTCTGAGACTGCAGCTGGGATACATCCAAGAGGAAGACTGCAGCTGGGACACATCCAAGAGGAAGACTGCAGCTGGGATACATCCAAGAGGAAGACTGCAGCTGGGACACATCCAAGAGGAAGACTGCAGCTGGGACACATCCAAGAGGAAGACTGCAGCTGGGACACATCAAAGAGGAAGACTGCAGCTAGGATACATCAAAGAGGAAGACTGCAGCTGGGACACATCCAAGAGGAAGACTGCAGCTGGGACACATCCAAGAGGAAGACTGCAGTTAGGATACATCCAAGAGGAAGACTGCAGCTGGGACACATCCAAGAGGAAGATTGCAGCTGGGACACATCAAAGAGGAAGACTGCAGCTGGGACACATCCAAGAGGAAGACTGCAGCTGGGACACATCCAAGAGGAAGACTG
>JABFEA020000036.1:2034662-2046366 GCA_019775915.2 Cyphomyrus plagiostoma | reverse complement strand
TATCAATATAAACGTGCAATTTTTTGTACACTTTAAAACTTGGTTTTTTGACATTCTTTATAAAGACTATATATTTAATTTTTTGACAAAAAAAAAAAAAAAAAAAAAAAAAAAAAAACTTACATGAGCACCTTTATACTTTGCAAATCTAAGGCTCTAAACACCAGTCACACCCCAGATTGAAAACTGCAAAAGTTTCTGAAGAGTCCAAGACAGCTTGAAGGCATTTTCTTTGTATACATATTCTTAAGTGGGTTAAGCGTGTTTTGGTCCATTAAAAAAAGCACATTAAGCAACAGTCAGGTCATTCAGACCATACAAGGAATACTTTTCAGTCAAGTGGTTTCCAAAAGCAATTACACTCTGGGGTTCTCGAACCTCAAAGAATGACTAATTACAATACTACATACAACAAGTTCTTTAAAAAAGTAGCTAAAATATTCATAAAACTTTATACAGTTACTGGAGACTTAAGACCAGGGGTGGAAAAATCTTAAATATCATTGAAAACCCAGCAAGCCGAAGGGGGACAGTCATTGGACGAGTCATACCAAGGTTCAGGGGCCTGTCCAGTTTGAATCTTATATTGAAAAAAGGTTCTCATACTGTATCTGAAAAGGCACATACTACTTCCAAGCAGCCCAGATGTTCCCAAAGTGTGCAAATCTAGTAACTGCTGATCCTATTGCTTCATATGTTGTGTGCAATAGCAGGTACAATAGTGTAAAGGGGAGAAGGAAATAACTACATGTGAAAGGCACAGTCCATTCCACACGATTATTACGTAGCTATGAAAGTGCCACCTTCTAAAGTATATTAAAAATGAGGAATAAGTATTTTCAAGTTTCCATTATTAAGCATTAAGTGTTTAGCCCATGGGAGAAATCGTTTGGCACGGTCAATTCAACAGAGCAAATCTTCCTTATCTTCCCAAATGACGGCAGAATCGCCTGGAAGGATAATGGCTTAGGTTCTCAAAGCCTGCTAGAACCTTGTTTATCTATTGCTCAGAAACTGTATGAGTGACAAAAAGGGCAGACTTCATGAGAAAATGTCACAGTGCTCATTTTTCCAACTAATCATTTATCTTCAAGCAGGCTTTAACCACATAGTGATCGTAAAAAATTAAGAATCCAGAAAATACAGATGAATTGATACGTACAAAAAAAGGCACTCTTGACAAAAATGTGGAGTCCTGACAGAGTTCAAAATGAATAGAAGGTGGAATTTTATTCGCCTTGGGTAGTCTCAAGGAAGAGGGGAAAAAACTATATTGGTGTGCAACACAAAATTTAGTATCTACTCAAGATACAGCACGATTATCTTCGTGTGTGACACTGACCGAGGCTAGAAAATTTTAAAAAGTGCTTAGTGAGAGCTCCTCAATTACGACAGACAACTGAATGATGCGCAAACATTCAACGTTGACAGTAACTGTATGCAGACAGTTAAACTACGTGTTCTCAGGGCGTCGTCGGACATCGCCGACGGTGTAAGAGATGTCGGGATCGGAGAAGCGCCTTTTGACCTGAATATCGGACTGGCAGTTGGGGGGGTCAAACACAGGGAAATAGGCAGATGTGGGCTCCTCGCCAGGGCAGATGTAGAGGGACTGGGTGATGCCTCTGCAGCGTGCTGGATGGTCTCGCCTTCGCAGTTGTGCCAGGGCCTGGGCAGTATAGCGGCAGAGTGTCTGACTGCCCAAACGGGACCGAACCCCTGGGGGCAGCTTCACAGTGCTGGGAATAACAGGATGGCGCCGTTCTAACTGCAGTCGGGCCTCGTGCGAGGCAGCTGGGGGGCACCGGTGAGCTTCGTCTGCAGGCTTGTATGCGCAGGCCGGTGTGTCGTTCTTAATCGCCAGCATCCCTTTACCTTCCGCAAGAAAGATCGGTTAGTTGAAAACGATGTGTGCTATTCAGTCCTGGATGGTTAACTGACCAGCCGTAATCCTTATCAGTTACGCCTCCAAATAGAATGGCTGCACCACACAGCCCCCACAAAAGCCGCTACAGCATGTAGAATTCCTGTCACACAGTCTCATGCACTCGCACTGCCATGCACCCGCACTCTCATACAGTGTGTGAACACTCTATATGTGTCCCAGCGGCTGACATCCCGCCTGACGGCCCTGGCACGCCACTTAAAAATGCCACCCGTAGCGTCTGCACCCCTGCACCACAGATAAGAGGGGCAAAGCACACAGGCAATAAGTCGAGAAACAGATATGAAACGGCGACAACTGTACCTTAATACTGACCTTCGGAGTCCAAGCCACCGGGCCGCTCTTCCAGCAGACTCTCAGAGCTGAGCGAAGCCTCGGAATCCAAGTTCTCCTGGTCGGAGCCCGGCTGTTCCAGCTCGGGCAGCCTGCAGGCCAGCTCCACCCTGTCATATGGGAAAGCAGTGGAGATAACCTCCTCCATGACCTACAGTCACATGTATCCCCAAGCCAAGCAGGTGCGCCTCTGCTTACTTCTCCTGCTTGATGGATTTAATACGCTCCATAAGATTCTTCTCTGCCTCTCGGTCTGAATCGGTAGGCAGATTCTCAGGGATCGCCTGCAGATCTGAATGTATTTTCTCATGAACCTTAAAACACACAAACAAAAATCACTTAATACAGATCCCATTGCTGAGCCGGACTCGTGCAGAGGTTCATATAGGTAGGGCTGGGTGATGATATATCGATATTGCATGTCCAATAATCACCAGGGCTTTTGGGCTGGATGTCAGCTTTTTGGTGCTATATTTATTTACGCCCATAATTTGGTAAGTAGTAGTATGGCTAAAATATTAATGAGACTTTGTATGATGTCCAAAAGTCATTATTAGTATAAATACGCATATCCGTATGTTTAATAAATGTGTCAGACTTTGAACTGCAAAAAGTACCACCACACCGCTGATGTCTTTTTACCTTGTTTGTCCACAAGATCTCCTCTTTTAAAATTGTCGTGGCTGCTCTTCTTCACCGCGACTTCAGTGCATATTGCACTGAGGTATGCCAAACCGTAGCATGCCAAACCGTAGCATGCCAAACCAGTATTATGTGGGGTGCTTCGCTAATCAAATTTAAGAAAAAGTTTATACATATTACTAGCTTTTGAGTATCACAAAACGCATCTCACTAATATTTAAGCCATACTACTAATCATCTTATCAAATTATTGGCGTAAATAAATATAGCACAAAAAAGGTGAAATCCAGCCAAATGCTTCATCTGTCATCTGAAGCCCTGGTGATTATTGTGCATGCGTGATATAATATCAATACGAAATCGCCCAGCCCTATATATAGGTTAGTAGTATGTGTATTAAATGAGTTAAATCCCATGTGTCCTCAACACTGTGTCAAGTCTCACACAGCAGCTCATCAAGACCACCTGAGGCCAGGCACTAACACTGAGGAAGAGAAATGCAAGTCCCTCCACCCAAATGGCGACATTTTAATAAAGAGTTAAGGTTTCATATTTATTAGAAATCCCTAGTACTGAACTCAATCATGCAGAAGAGACTGTCTCAAGGTTGTTATTTTCAAAGCTTTATAGCCAAATTACCAGCCTCACTTTCTAAACATGTTAAAATATATCCACACGAATATGTGCATGTCAGTTTTTAGCACTACTTTATAACTGGTTTGACTGATTTGGAAACAGCTTTGATTCTAATCCAACTTGGTATTATATATAATCAAGGTATGTGTGTGTGTACAAACACACGTAATATATGTGCCTTCTATGCAAGTGAATTAGAGGACATTTCACAATGATGCCTAAAAAGCTTTGAAAATGGTTTTGTTTCAATGCAGGAGGTCAGACCCACAAAGGACCAGGCACATCAAACACTGTCCAGTCTAAAGGCTGAATTACACTTCTGCCTTGAGCCTCGTCTTTCGCCTTCACCAGCATTTATGCTGCTCTGCAATTATATCACCAAAAATGCTAGGTGATACAGTTTTGGATGTTGCATTTATTGTCTTTGCCCCTGCAATATATTCAACTGTTGAATTACACAACTGAAACAGGAAAATAAATGGATACGTTGTTAAATATTTATCAAATCCTTTTACTCCTTTTACATTACTCCAAACTTCCGTAGATAATTTTGGAAAAATGTCGAGCTACTACAAAATCACACTAAGCATATTCTAAAATTAGTGTCCGTGCTACTTTTTACTGTTTTTTTAATCTTATAAAGTACAAATAAACTTAATGAAGGTAAGTGACAACAGCTCTTTCACCTTGAGTGTTTTGCTATGATGCCAAGGGTGAGAAATTTAATACTAAAATGCACGTTTCCATCAGCGGTGTAACTACACCATCAGCGGTATAAGTACACCTAGGATGTACACTTTCTTCACCTCTATAAAAATCCAATGCTACATGCGGACCAATCTCAGTTCTTGTGTTCTGGGTGGCTGCAATGTACAGTCAGATTTCTGGGGAGGCGTGCGTCGGGCTACAGCGTCGGGCTACAGCATCAGGCTACTCGGCGACGCCGTACTTACAGCGTCGATTCAGCACAGAAGTATAAAACAGCCTTAAGTATTCAGTCTCACAAATGCAAAATCCCAACAGTCACGCAACACACATTAGTACGAGGTGTAGAACATCTCCGATGCCATGCGTTTGTGGTTGAGTTCAAGGGGGATTCCTAGACGCCAGTTTAAACCAAGACCACTGTCAATACATACCACCACTCCTTTGTAAGGAGAGGGAAATCTGAGAGGCAAATGCCAGCACTAGAGAGAGAGGACCAAAACAACGTTATAGAACACAGTACCCAACTCACAAGGCAGTTATCAGCTGGTGGTCTAACTGCACATTAAACAGCCGCCAGTCATGTTATAATCGCACCTCTGATGGCACTAAACATCAGGACTATTCCCTGTTTTCTTCTAGGCCACCACACCATATATCACACTTACTTCTTTAAGGGTGACAGTAATATCATCCGGTTTAACAGGGTGTGACAAACCACTGGCTACTTAAAGGCTGTGCACACAAGGCGGATGAGAGCGGAGGCCGATTACCGTGTTCTGCCTCCGGAGCTGGTTGACGGCCAAAGCCTCCGCATACTCCAACTGCTCGATCTCCTCTATCTTCTCATTGTACCGCTTTGTCTGTTCGTTGATCAGCATCTCCACACACCTAAGGCAGAAACGACACCCGGCCTCAATGGCGGCAGCTTCAAGAAACCCACAATGAAATGGACGCGAGTCAGAGGCGCTAAAACTGACAGAGAATCATTCCTTCGATACGCATATACATGACGTAAAGCATATATGCTGTATAAATCACCATACAGAGCAAATAGCTTGATTATCTGAGACTTAAGGCTGGTAACGTCAAAGCAGACTGAATAATAATAAAAAAACCAAAAACACTCACATGGTTGTCTTTGCCACGTCCTTCATGCTGGTCAGGGGATCGGCAGAGTCGGGACACCGCAAGATGCAGGGTGCAAAGATAATGGCCAAAGCGTTGGGTGACATGCGATTGTGCGCTTCCTCTTTGGCTACTCTGTATGGGGGGGGGCACATACAGACCATTCAGCTCCAAGCTTCTTCATCTACCTCCTGGCACACAGGAATTTTAATAATATCTGTTCCTACCTCACAAGATGGAAGATAAGTCTTTCCAAGGTGCTGAAGTTTGCATGTGGAACCTGTTCCAGTACTTTGTAAACGGCATGTATTTGTTCAGACTTCTCAGGTAATTCTACAAACAGGAATGTGGTGGTAAAAGTTACTGCCACACAAAGAGTAGGACCCCCACAGCCCCTCCCAAGTAAAGAGAAATCCAGCTTCTACTGCAAACTTACACTACCAACTTCAACCTGGAGACATGGACTCACCAACGGCGTGAAGGAAGTCACTGTAATGTGTGAAGGTCATCAGGGGCTCTGGAAGCTCACGAAGCCACTGCTTCACCAAGCCCGTCACCGTGTGGATCGGGTACTCCTCCAGGCACACGGCACCGCAGTCTACGGAGGGGTAACAGCGAGGAAGTTACACAGGAGTCCGCAGCCATGAGCCTCTCCACAGAGGGTCGGGCTTCACTCTTCCAGCCTCACCCGTCTCCAGTAGCTGCCGCAGCTCTTTCATGCGGTTGGCAGCGCCCGACTTGCGATAGATGCCCTCCGTGTACAGGCCGTTAATCTCCACATGCTCCAGCATCATCACCAGCACCAGAGGCACCGGATTCTTGTCATTGATTAGAGAGCTTACATGCACTGCAAAATGCTGGGATCCAGACTCATCTTCAGACTGCAATAGATGGTGAGAATGTATCTCCAGGTACAAACAGGATACAGACAAGGTAGCTTTTAAAAATGTAAGGAACGGTATGACACTGACATCACCAGGCTCAGGTCTCACCTTCTTGGCACAATATGAAGAGCAATCGGTGGTGATTTTGCTCAGGCACTTCTTGTGACACACCATTTTACAAGCTTAAAAAACAACAATTAATCGATTAATTATATGAATAAGACGAAGGCATATGACACCGAATTGAACCAGCTGCAATAAAACAGAAGGATTTAGAAGAACTCACAAGTGCACATGAAGGCATTCTCCATGCCCCAGATGTAGGAGCAGCACTGGTCACACGACTGCATGATGGACACCTGATATGTGTCAAACATGTGGTCCAGCGGACTCTCCAACTGGGGAGATTTAAGGTCACATCATGTGATCACCTAGCTGCTCTGGCAGCTAACTGGCTCCGAAAATAAATCTTACGCTAAGGGCTACTCGACGCGTACTTACGGATTTATCCTTCTTCCGCCTCTTCTTTCGAGATTTTGCAGGCTGAAACATGTATTTGCACGGGGTGACTGCAGTGTTATGATACAGTCAAACAGCCCAACCTTTTCCAACTTAAAAAAAAAAAAATGTCCATGCAATACTGACACATTCCGTCCGACCATGTACCCCACGCGGGATCACGGTTCCCGCAATCTTATGAATTACCTTTGCTGGCTCCTCCTCCTTCTTAATCTCTCCGCGGATGAAAATATCCAGAACAGACTGGAATAAGTTGATAACAAGCTGGACCTCGGACTTCTGTTTCTCTCCAGCCAGAGCGATGACCTTGTTCTGGTAGCCTGTCATCAGTCCTTTGTAGCCTATGTGGGGTTTCTGTCAGACACCGCAGAGAGAAGATTATGTGCATGTCTACCACTCAAGACTGCGATAGATTGGACGAAAATGCCATTAGAGATGATCTTCGTACTGCAGGCACCAACCCAAGCACACCTACCGAGAGTGTGTACATGCCCTTAATGTTTTCTCTGAACTGCATGGTGGCGGTGATGAAGATCTGTTCCGTTGCGGACAGCTGCTTCCCCCGTGAGCGCAGGTCATTCACCTGCAAGACGACCGGGATCGCCGCTGGTTATTCCATGGCGCTGCATAATTAGGGTGATTTTTCTCTATCCCGCTATAACGGGTGTAGCTGTGGGACCTGATTGCCCAGGAACTCGTCCAGTTGCCTCAGCTCATTGGCGTTGTTGATCTTGCGGTTTATAGAGTCGTTCCACTGCTCGGAGACCCTGGTGGCGCGACTGATCTTGATGGTGGGGTTCCGGCGTAGCCTGCCACCGGAGGCCTCGGCGTGATGGTGGTGGTGGTGGGAGCGGGCCGGCTGAGACTGGGAGGCGGCTATGGATGCACATGAGCGCATGGGTCTGACATACAAGCACTGCCTTTTCTTGCCATTGACGGTCCAAGTGAAGCACTTTCACACAACTGCTCTGTGGAATTCTCCAATGCCCCTTCATTTTCTACAACCGCATGTTAATGCCAGCTAGACGAATCAAAATAGCAAATCGATGCGTGATTATAATCTTTAATTCTAACTAATGTTACCTAACAGAAACGATAAAAGCAAAAGAATTTGCTACAGATCGCTTAGACGGCAACAGTGGTTGAGGCCGAGGACCAGGCCCTGTGGCCCATGGTTAAACACCAAAATTATTCATTCATGTAATGCACTTGTAGTCCAGTTATGCATTATTGTCCTGTTTAACCTGCCTAAACGAGATGGCATGCAAGTCTGGTTTTAATAACCAGTTAACACCAAGTTGAGTTTTACCCATTGCTGAATATGCATATACACACACCTTATCCACGCTTTTAAAAACACATATGGGCAGTTTCTCAGTCAAGGATTAAGCCTAAGCCTAGACTAGCTTTGAGTTACAATGGTGAATCCCCACTGAAACGGCAATTTAGTCCAAGACTAGTCTAAATCCTTGTTGGGGAAACCGGCCCATAATATACAGCTTGTTGTATGTATTAAGCAAGGGTTAATGGCACATGTCAATATTTCTGCTCCAGTTAGGGGTTAAAAATCAATATTTACACTATAATTGCCAAATATGGTATCAACACTATGTTACCCAGTTCAATTTAATCAGGAAGGAAATTATAGCCGATGTTGCAATTGCTGCTGTTGTTCAGTTTGGTGTTGACTTTAATGTGATTGGGTGTCAGCAAGGCAGTACATCAGCTGCAAAGATGCACCTAATAGCCACTAGATGGAAGCATTCAGCCAATGCATAGGGGAGGCGGTCTCAGGTCACAGACAGCCACATTATGCACACGCAGATGCCTGCAATAAGCCACCAGAGCCCCGCCCCTGTGGTCACCTTCACCCCCCCTCTCAGCAAAGGCCTGCACGGCAGACGTCTCCTCGTCTGGTGTCTGGGCTTCCTTAGGTGGACGCTTCCTCAGGATCTTGCTCAGAAATCCTGATCTGTTGCACAAACACACACACTCAGCACATCTCACACAACCAACGGTTTTCTCAGTCCAAGCAGATGGAAAGTCGATCTTCAAGCAAAACTAAACTATTAATCCAGCATACTTAGATATCAAAATACAATTACATACTGTATTATTTCCTAATTATGAAGCTTGGATTGTAGTTTAAAATAAATATGCAAAAAACAAAACAAAATGATCTAATTGTACCTATAAAATTCAGACTAGTCACTATCAGAACTGCAAAGATATTCGGAGACCAAAACTGGGCCAAAGGTTTGGGGGAAAAGTGAAAAAAAAAAAAGTGATCTCCCGCCCCCAAGTCTGAATTTGTCACTATATATGGGAATGGATAGTTCTGAAACTTCATCACAACAGGGGGAATATTATCCATGTGATTCTGTAAGACATGTCAATGGCAACAAGCCTTTCAAAACATCCTGGAGTTGGTTTTTCTAAACTGAACAATCGGCTTCCACTTCTCAGTGACAAAAACCGCCAAAGTAGACAAGTGTTATTAGCCACAAAGCTTTAAAGTGACGGCCAGGTTTTTCAGAGTAACGCCGTTTTACAACCATCACATCACTGACCAAAAGGGAACAAAGCCTACTTCTCAGGGGTTGCCGGTTGGGGATGGGCGTCCTGATTAACCGGGATGTCGTTAGATCGCCGCTTGAGGGTGCCGACCTTCGAGTCTTGAGTGCAGGTCTCTGCAATAGACTGAGCCTAAAAGAACAAATTACATTCCGGTATAATTTCCAACACAGGGGAGGGTAAACCTCATGTGACTTATAAACAAAGAATTAAGGAAGACAGCTGGATTAGCCATATGATGTCCATCTTCAAAACAAAAGAACCACTCAGAACCTGGAGCCCATTAGTTTTCCCATTGCTGCCTCTGGTCAATGACAAACAGCCTTCTGCCTCCTGCACACACTGGACACCACCTTCAGTTACAAAAATCCCACAAGGAGGCACTGCCACCATCATCACCACCACCAGACTGCTGCCCGACTGGCTAGACTGGTAGATGCGTGTCTGAGGCCCTGCCTTCTCCTTTTGCAGGGACCTTCTTGTTGCTGTTAAATATCCCCCCAAGTTTAGAGCCAGTGTGTTTTGTTGTTTGACCACAGTCAGGCTATCGTTTAGTTACTCTGGCGTTACGTGCAGCAGAAATGCTCTTACGATCAGTTCTGATACGTGGCTACTAAAGAGCCGATAAATAATAAAAATCAGCAGAAATAAAGCGGAACCCACGACCACAGGGTGTTTGCTGCAGTTTCTCTTTACGATGTAAACTGGAGAGCAGGGTAAAGAGTTTCGGGCTTTGTGCACTAAATCAGGGTAACTATGCCGAGAGGTTTCACCACTAATGAAACTGAACTGGGTTCCTGTATATGCAAAAGAAAAAGGAGAGGGTTTGATTTCGTTTGAGTCACCCTGGGATGACGCTGGTCCCGGGCTGCATGTTCTAGGGCCACATTCCGCTGTGTGGCAGGAAGCGGCCCTGAGCATTTGCACTTTTGGGATTTAGCTGGAATCCCGTCTTGCTCCAAACCCGTCTTTGGTATTTCTCTGCGACCTGGACCTTAACCCCGGTAAGCTGGGACACTGACACTCAACACAGCTAAATGATGGAGGAGGGAAGATCCAGTGCTCGTCCCCCCCCCGTGCACTATTCTGTGGCTCATCTGGCGCTTACGCTTATGCTCGCTGACCTTACGTCAGCCAGAGAAGCATGAGGACACAGCAAGCCCAGCTGCCATTTCGGTACCACAATGTCACACTCCATGCTCCAGCATGAGCACCGAGGACTTCATGCGACTAGAGGAGTTAAAAAGTCACTTTCCCAAAAAAAAAAAAAAAAAAGGCAGGACTAGAAATATTGAGAACAGACCTCTTTTGTTGCAGTACTGGGACCATCGAATCCAGGGGAGATGGCAATATTATCTGATGATGCAGATGTTCGCATATTCCTGAAAGACATGGGGGTGCAGGTCTATAAAAAGCGAGGGAAATAAAGCAGGGAAAACAGCAAGACTAAAAGGCGGAGGGGGCGGGCGCACAGGGGACGACGCCGCGGAGGGAGGGGGCGCAGAGAGACATACGGTAAGGTCTTAGCCACTCTTTGCTGGTGGGGAGAGCTGTCCGGGGGGGCGTCCTCAGGCTGCTTCTCCTTGTGCTGGTCAATCTTTGCGGAAGAGAGCTTGGTGCCGCGATGCAGGGAGCCGGTGAGGGGGGGGCTGGGGGGCTTATGGCCGGGGAGGTCTAAAGGCAGCGTGTTGGGGCGGCTCTGGGGGGAAGTGGACGCCTTGACCTCCTTCTTCCCTTTCTCCTCTTTCATCTTCCACTCCACAAACGTGTACTGGTCCAGCTCCTTGCTGTCCTTGGGCTTGCCTTCGGTGCCTGCAGTCGGCTCCATGCCTTTGGGTTTTGTCGCCTGCTCCTCCTTGCTGGCTGAGGCGGCTCGCTGACACTCCCGCTGACTGTGTTCCAGGCCACGTTGCCGCCTCAGCTCCCGTTTTTCCTGACTCCTGGACACAGAGGTCTTGTGCAGCCGGGGTGGCCGAGCTCTCTCTCCATGCGGATGTGCTGCATCTGCCTCGGTCATCTCCTCCTCTGGCTGCACGGCAGTTCCGCTTTCCTCACCATCATCAGAAATGACAGATCTGGAGCTCCCGGTCTCGCCAGCCACCTCTCCAGCTAGGAGCAGAGTGCTGTCCCTCTGCTGTGACTCCCTGCTCTCTTCACCGGTACAAACCGGCACAGCCTGCATCATGCGCTCAAAACTCAGCTCAGGTTTATCCTTTCCTTCTTCACTCTTTTGCTTCTCTGCAGCCTCTACCCTTTCCTCTGCCCTCCTCCTGGCGGCGGCCTCCTCCTCCATCTCCGCCCTCCTCCTGGCGGCGGCCTCCTCCTCCATCTCCGCCCT
>JABFEA020000036.1:1999152-2023613 GCA_019775915.2 Cyphomyrus plagiostoma | reverse complement strand
CCCCCCCCCCCCCCCCCCCCCCCCCCCCCCCCCCCCCCCCCCCCCCCCCCCCCCCCCCCCCCCCCCCCCCCGTCCCAGTCAGAAAAAGGCAAACATTTTTCCCTTAGTGGTGATGAAACTGGATGGTACATGCAGCATTTCACCATTTTACAGGGGACAAAAAAAAAGAAAAAAAATGAACATATTCAAGTTCAATTTCTAACGCGTTACAGAATACAGACCCTGGAGCTGAGAAGGAACAATTTATGAAATTGACTTATACAATGACTTATACATTACCACACTGATTTACATTCAAATTCTGCAAGATTCAAACAATGAAATTTGAGAAATAAAATAAATAAAATAAAATAAGCCTAGATTGTCCAACCTTATTGTATTAATCTATAAAGCAGAAGCAGCTTACACTATTAGTTGATAGTGAAGGGTTAGGGGATAAGGAGAGTTATCTGTGAGTACAGTGTGCAACGGCACAGTCAAAGCAGCCTATTTACACCTGTGCATTAATACTGCCTCACAATGCCACAGTATCAGATTTACCTCTCACTCGATGCATGGATTTATTACATATTTTAAATGCAATTAAATTGTGTCCTTACTGAAATCAGCTCTTCTATCACTTATCTATTTGATGGAAGCTTATGCAATAATCAGGCATAGAGCATCGAGAGACGTAAACGGCCAAATGACAAAACACAAGACGACGCAGGGCTGAAATACGCAGCTAGATTTTCAATATTCCTGCTTCTCGAATCCATTACTGGCCCTCAGCATGACGACATGGGCGACTGGCCCGGACCTCAGGTCTGGGCTGCCAGCTGACTGGCACTCGCACTCCCTAAACAAAGAACTGCGGAGGCCGGCATTCCAGCCGCACCCAGCGTGGATGGAAAAAGCTGGAGTGAGCGGGGCACAGTGGGGGGAGGACGTCAGCCTGCCCTGTTTAAGGAACAGCCATGTTCACAAACAAACCAGAACTTCCAAAATTAAATATACATGTGTGCATATTATATACATACACATGAACACAATGATTAATCAAGTAACATTAAAAAAAGCCTCCAGAAAAATGTGCACCCACTCAGCAATATAAAAGTTGATGCATTGATGCAAACTTTGGTAAGCCATTAAAACTTGTCAGGGGTCCATTCAGTCACAGTTCTCTGGGTGAAGAGTATCCGGGAAGAAAAGCCATGTGACAGAGGCTCCATGTTCAAAGATGTTAAATCAACAACAGTGCTTGAAAGCAAGAAAAAGAGGGCAAGTGGATAAGAGCTAAAGCCCAGGGCACTAGGCAGCAGCTCAATGAACAAAGAAATGTAGAGCTTCATCTCATTTAGCCACTTACCCTACTGGGTCAGAATTCAATTCCCTCCTAATGGAGTCAGCAGTCAAAACAGTAACATTTCCTGTTTAAAGAATTTTTCAAAGCTTCCACTAAGGCAAATTCATCCCTCTGGACTAACTTGCCAAACTGAGGGACAGCTAGTCTTACTTTTAACACTAGAAAAAATGGCTAGAATTTAAATCTACTAATTCAATTGGCAACTACAATGTCCATTTGGTACGGTCCAGTTTGTTACACCCTGGTCTAGTGTTGGGACGTATCAGGTGTGGGAAAATGGGCAAAGGGGCAGTAGGAAATAAGCGGACACAACCAGAATGGCAAAGCACTGCATTTTTTCCCCAAAATGTATTTAACACTTAATACAGAAACACCTATGTAGACTTCAGGAGAATTAAAGGACAAAACACAAACTTGTGATGCACCAAGGCCAAACTGCAATACATGTTACAGACACTGGGCATATTGTGGAAATTAGATATCCTGTAATAATGCGGCCTTTGTAAACAACTAGGCCTTGGCAGACCAAGACAATTGTCAGCCTGAGTCTAACCAGGGGCTGATTTCACCAAACCACTGCAAGCTGACTGCAGAGAAATTTAAGTGAAAATGAAATTTCCATGCAGAGCATATTCAATGAAAACGAAATGTCCATGCAAAGCATATTCAAAGTCATGTCAGAAGATGTTACAGGAGAGCTCCACAGCCTCTCAGATGTTTCTGCCATTAACAGTCACAAGGGGAACTGTGGGAATTATTTAATTTGAGCATTTTTTAATTGATTTAAAGACTGTATCCACATGAACAGTACTCCTGCATGCTTACTAAAACAACTCAGAGCAGCAGTAAATATGGCTCAGCTCGACCACTATGACCAGCACAGGAGCACACTGCCACGGCCAGGACTGGCTCAAAGGCATTTATTATAAAAAAGCACAAACCCTGTGCTGTGACAAAGGCAGACTAAAGCTAGCAGCAGTGAACCTACAGGGACTGCAGCTGGGTGCATTTCGTGAAGAATCAGGAAGGGGAAAGAGGAAGCCAGGGGAAGGAGGCAGACAGAGGGGACATTGTGCTGGTGCGCTCATGTGGGTCACCCAAAACACTCCTCAGACATATGACTGTTAATGCAGCAGAACAGACGCACCCGCGCACACACACACACACACACACACACACACACACACACACAACATGCAAACCAGATGATAAGAGCTGACTCAGCCAATTCAAACAAACACAAGCGAAGTCGCATAACTGCATGACTGTTTGGTTACTTTCTCATTTTAAAGCAGCGTGAGGATGTACGAAAGGGCAGATTCAGCAACGTCACCCAAATATAACTTGTAATATTTTTCTGCCATGTATTGTTTATTATTCGACCAAGCACCAAGACAAAGCGACGCGAATAATTTCTCCCTTCACAATCCCCTTTCAGCAGGAAAGTCTATTCTAGACTGTCTTACTTGTCCACATATCATGTTAACATAATAGGGAAGGAGGGGAAGAAGAAAAAAAAAAAAAGCACTGCCCCAATGCCAGGTCAAACAATGCCAAAATGGAAAGAATGAGAAAAACTGTGAAGACAAAGGACTATTCTGCATAAAAGGGCCATTTCTGCATCATGACATTGCAACAATATACTACAAACACTGCATAGAACAAAAATGCCAGACCAGACAGAACATTGGCAATAGCATGATGAAAGTCGCTACAGATCTCGCACACAGACAAGAGCCATATGCTCTGGGAATATCAGCAGAACAAGGCAATATATGAACTTTCATTTCATTTCCTTCCATCCCAGGAAACCTTCCTGACCAAATCTGTAACAGGCATAACAGACTAACGTTGCATTGTGTCTGAGCAGTATGGAGGCTGCCTGCAGAAACTCTAGGTTTCATTTTGGGCTCATGCACCTCCGCCCTGCACGCAAGCTGCATGTGCCGTCACACACTCTGACAAGGTAACCCGCAGCCCGTTCCACCTAGCAGTAGGCTTCCCTAAGATTGTAAACTAGCAACCCTTTCCCGGTTCAACATATTTGTTCTACTGTGGACCCAAAGTGAGCAAATAAGTGACAAGAGATATGCCCGTTCTGGGGGGCACCGTTGTAGACTAACCAGTAACAAAAGAGGATGTTCAAGAAATGAAGGGGCAGTAAGCAGCATTCTCAGTATGTCATGCTGTACAGCTAACGCAGGCAGACAGGCCACTTCCTGTATGATGTCAGGACTTAAACTGGTTTTGATGAGTAAAGATATACAAGCTCAGCCCACTGCAAAAGCTAAAACAAGGAGACTATGTGGCACCCAGTGAACACATGTACTTTAAACTGTATGTTCACAGTGCAAATAATTTTAGCAAGTGGAAACGGGAAAGACAGGATACAGAATAGCACAACTAAGACAGCAGCAACTGCAGGCAAAACCAAACCGGGCTCCGTAAACCAGCACCAAGACACACATGCAGGCCTCGTCAAAACTGGAAGCTTCCTTTTCATTTACACTATAATTACAACTATTTATAAGTCTGCATTACAAATTGCCTGTATCTGGAGAATACTGTGGGTTTTAGGATTGCGGATTACATTCCAAGTTCTCTGCATTCAGTGTAGAAGCTTGGGATGATTTCCATAAATCTGAACCAGATTCACGTCACAGCAAAACCGAAGCACATAGCTCGGTTAGTTAAAGGCTGCAGAATTGAAAGCACTCCATTTTTTTTCCTTCAAAGCAACCAATATACCATTTCTGGCAGAGTACAGCAGGGTTCGTCTTGAAGTCTGTTCCACATCAATAAGAACCACATGAAGCAAGACGACTGGTCTTTGGGTTCAGAATCCTTCACAGAAATCATTGGGAAAAGCAACGTATTTAACATTCAAAAATAGCAAGATATCGTGTCGACACAGTCGGTAAACAATATACAGCCTCCCCTTTGACACAACTATACTGGAATTTGCAAAAGCAAAAAGTACCAAGTTCTGTTCATGCAGGCAGACAGGTAAAGCAAGCCTCACACTACAGCCGTTGCTCAGCAGCAAGAGCTCGTAGACATGGGGTCTCCAGAGGACATACTTTTTGCGTTTTCAAAAACAACCCAATAATACGGACATTAATGTTAGCAAGATAAAAAGCCTAGAGAAAGTAAACAGACAATATTGTCACAATTTTCTTTAAGATAATGACTCTAATCTGCAATATTAACTGGGCATAAGGGATCTTCTCATTTGTAATTTTTAAGGTAGGAACAATAATGATATTTCATTTTGATACAAAGGTACTATACATTTACTGAAACAGGCCCACAGACCATTGTTAAGTTATCCACACATGGGTCATTCGGCAGGTTACCCAAATTGGATACAGACTACAGACTTTCTAAGTACTTTTCATTTCAACTGAACAACAGAAGAGTAGAATTAAATTCCAAACGCAACAGACATAATCCATCAACTGAAAATACAGGTGGAACCATAAGAAAAAGAAAGTGTCACCTGAGGATCACCCTGCAATTTCAGGGCATAATTCTGCTGCCTGACAGAGAGAAGTAAGATTTGGAGGAGCAGAGACCAAGGGAAACCTTTCAACTTGGCTTGTGCAGTTTGACAATACCATCTGCAACCGACGATAATAGGCAAGTAACCCATCGGGAGTAGAAAGGGATTCCCTTCTGGTCACGTTCCAAGCCCTCCCCCCTCCAAATGAACACAGTGGGACCTTGTCTTACATTTTTCAGCCATGGAAGAGATGAAAGTGGCTCGCTTGGTGCTGGGTGTGTGCATGCTTGTCCGTGTGGGAATGACGACTAGATATTTATCCTGACATTTCATTTGAAATACTGCACATTATTTAGACATCACTAAGACCTATTTTCAACATTATATTTAAACAGAAACAGTATTAAATTCTGACATTTGCTTATTTTTATTACATTTTAATACCGTGCTTTCAAGGAGGCAGAACCTATGAACCACTTCGACCATCCAGTTACTTGGACACAAAAAATCTAATCATATAAACTTCCTGAAACAACTGCTGCTCTGCTAAATGTTTAAAGGGTTTAAAGTAGTGGCATAACAGGCCATAGTTGATCCATTATCCATGTCGAATTACAATTCGTTTTCCCAAAATAAACTTTTTTTTTTTGGATTAAGAAAACTCGTGATCGAGAAAACAACTTTGGCTATGTTGAGATCACAAGCAAAACAAGCTGTGATCTTGACACAAGACATAAGATAATGATGGATATCCTCTATGGACTTCCGTACGATACAGAGTTGCAGAGAAAAGATGCAGAGAAAGCAGTGATGTGCAAGTTCCTTACGAATGATTTCAGTAAGACATGAAAAGCAAAAATTTGTCGTCCCTCCCCCCCCCCAACTGAAAAACCATGCTACAATCCAAACCACAAGTTTTATGATGTTGTACCACTAATTTGAAGTAACTGCTCAAGACTAGATACATTTGTAAACTGAATGATCAGTAATAGTCTTAACTGACAAAGGGCATACTTCATATGAATAAAGCACAACAGTGTTAAACTATGAACAACTTAGGATGAATCTACAGGCTGTCCTTTTTGTTTTACTACTTGACTAGTTACTTAAACCTACATCAAACTTAAGAGTTACAAGCTGTTAATTTAAGAATCGTTAAAATGACAGACTACAGGCATTATTCTTAGAAAAGGATCTTCTACAAGCTTAATGGTCTAAGTGACAAAAATTAATAGATGACATTAATTCAGAAATATTCTCATTACTTTTTACATAACTTTAGGATTTGAAGGGCCTAAGTCTCTAGATCCTCATTGAAAACGCCACAGTGGGTAACTTCCATCCACCATTTAAGCATAAAGCATGTAGAGCCTTAGCTAACTTAGGTAAGTTTCCAGTCACTGATGCGCACAAACCGCGGTACACACCTAAACCCACCCTGTGTGTCAATACCTAATTATGGTATAAAGTTAAGTGGTTTTTCAGAAGAAACTGCCAGTGACACAAATGCTAAAAACTTATCTATTGCCATTTAATCAGAACAGCAGTTAAGCATGCCCCTGTATCTACATATCGTGCGTCTGACAGAAAAACAACCACCACAAAATAAAATGACAAGAAAGACAATTTCGGTAGCTTTATTTAGAGGTTAACTTGGCACATATTCACCCAAAACGATGCACGCCCACCGTTTTGCATCTCGTTGCGACTGGGTTTTTCCAAAAAGCTTGCCCGAGGTTAGCCATGATTCATTTAACGTGGGATACTTTCACCGTCAACTTTGGGTGCCGGCGTGAGAACAAATTTCAGGGAGTGGAATATACCCAACGTGCGCGACTTAACACCAAACAAAGGGAGTTCAGGTGACGCCGAGACGGACAGAGTTTGGTCATGATCGACTAATCGCTGCGTCGAATGTTACGCGAGACGCGACGTTACTCATTCGGTCCAAGCGCGTATGTGGAGTCAAGTCCCACTCATCACGGCGTTCACGCGGAGCTACACCCAGCGCGTGCATGGAGTCAAGTCCATATGTGCATATATGGAGTCACCTCACATTCACCGTGTTATACACACACTGGACTGTCCGCCGTGTGTGAGTATGTGTGTGTAGTCAGGACCCGCGTAACACCTACACCCACCGGGGGCCGCACTCCCCACGGCGACCAGTCACAGTCAAAGCCTCAGCGGCAACAGCAGCCGTTTTTGTGCCACAGACGGGTGATGGAACATTAGGAGGCATCCAGCCAACTCTAAAGCGGCCACTGAAAGACCTTATCTTATTCGCTTTTGAAATTGTTTCAAATCATTCACGTAAGGTCGACACACACACAAAGCACTTTCTGTAGAAGTTCCTGACTTTTTTGTATTAAGTTATGGGCCAACATATAGCTGCCAGTCGTAGCCCCCTCAATAGCTAGATGGCTAAATTAATTACACGGATAGCAAAGAACAAAGTATGTATTAAACAAAGTAACTGAATTATATTTTACTACTATATTTTATCCAGAGTGATTTAACTCGAACCAAAGAACACAAAAGCTAACGGTATCGATATCATTTCCATCGTTAGATTTACCTTGTTTCATTACGGTCTCTGAAACCAGAAAGACCGTCATTCCAGTTGAAAATCTGCCGTGAAACCAGGCGGGGATTTTCTTTCCGAAGTTCCCCTTCTTTTTGAAAGGAGAAAGACGGCTACCCAGCGAGCTAACTAAACCTGCGATAAAAATTAAGCGACAAACCCTGCGGCTGAAATCAGATTCGCCCTACACATCTCTCCTAAGAAACACATGATTTAAAACTAAGTTGTCAAGTTACCAAGGGTCCAAAGAAATAATGGACTGAGGGAAAAAAAAACGAATCTAAACTCAATCGCCCTAAGAAGAAATGCACTTCCTTTCTCAGAGTCCCTTCGTATGACCAAGTGGGAGCTTGAAGAAAAAAAAAAGTTATGAGAAGCCACAAGCCAATTTCATACAAATACATTTGGGTCACTGTTCATTACCTTTCACTTGCGCCCCCAACAGGACGGAGGACAGTATTATATTCTGGTGGCCTCGGAATTGTTAGTATGTGGCAGTACCGCGTAAGTTTTCGAATGTTTTTAGTGCATCTATTTGAATAGCGCTGTTTCATCGTACATCCAGGGTTGGGGGTTAGAATCTCGATTCTGATGTGTGGATGTGCACTTTGCATTTTCTCTCCATCGTGTGTCCTTTTTCTTCCAGGAATATTGGTGTCCATTCTACCTCTTGTAGCTTCTGCCACCCTGTAACAGATAACTGATTAGAATCTGGATGTATTGTTGTATGAAACGTATAAATAATACAATAACTCCTACTGCTTTGGCACTCACTGCACATGTGTAACAGCTACAAATAGGCCTGGAAGAGGATGTCGGTACGAGAGGAAAATTAATCTGAGGCCAACAGTTCGAGATCTACATGCTTTATTTGTTACATAGAGGCATGAGGCATTTACTGCCACCTGCATAAAAGCTGGCTCCTACTGTAAGATAAACCCAAAATAGAACTATCTGGCTATGTATAGTGTCAGTAGTGTCAGCAGATTTGATGTCCAAACAAAGTAAGAGCACGTACCTGCTGTAAACTATGACAGTGTGATCACTGTGTGTTCACAGTGCTTTTGGGCTGTTTGTTGCCAGTCGTCAGCAGACTGTTGCTCAAAGATCAATGATACAATGATTTCCATTAAGTGACGGTAAGTCTGCCAGGAATTAGATTTATTTACATTTACAGAAGATAATATCAATAAAATATCTCAATTTAGGTAGCAATAGTTTTGTGAGAACAAAATTTAATATTTAATTAAATTCTATTTTAAAAATCACTAAGGGTGTTTTCTAAATGTCTGCAAAATATCATATTCCATGCTTTGAGCACAGCCTGTTGGTAGGTAAATGAAACTACAACCAAAATTGTTTTCTAAAGGCTGTATTTACAGTGAAGTACCAAAAGGGGCCGCTAAAAAACTGTACAATGTCTTACGAGGTTTGCGATGAGGAGTTGAGAAGACAGGAGTCTTTATTCGCCTTGTATAAGTTATATCGTTACAAGTTTTGGTAATTTAGCTCAGCAATAGGTAGTTCATTTAAGAAATTTGTCTATAGTCGGATGTTTCAAACACCAGATTACATACAGCTAAATGACTTTTTATGCCCCAACGTAAGTAAACTCACTTGCAGACACCCAGATATTGATGAAAGATGATATCATCGTAGCAGCATAGCACTTACCTTACCGCATGCTTTCTGCTGCCCAGGTACTTCAACCCCCCCGTTCAGTGAAGTGAGTCGCTTTTATTCCAGTTTGATTGAAAAAGTTTTCTAAGGGAAGTACAACATGGTACCTCGTGATATGACTATTTGCATACCTCCGCCAGGGAGCCGTGTCTGCATTGTTATATCACATGATGTGAATAAAAAAAAAACAGCTATGGTAAAACCACAGTCACAAAAGAGTAAAAGACAAAGATTTTTTAAAGCAATAATATCGCTATTAGTGATAGGGTTAATCATGATGAAGTACACTATGATATTATGAGTCTTTGTTAACACGGTACAGAATATACCGCAAAATTTATTAAATACGTTTCTTGTGCTTACTAATGCAGGGACAGCGGATATATAGTTGTCTAAATATCCGTGTAGCTTTATATAGCTTAGGGCTGCAGTCCGCCTATCCCAGAAGGCAAGGGGCAGGGGACTCCCATTACAGGCTGTCATTCTGCTGGAGATCACCCACTTACACACACAGCCAGTGGACAGAGACAGCTTAGAGACACACGCGGACAGAGTGAGAACAGGCAAACTGCGCAGTGAGATGAAATGCACAGCCCTCGCGTTGTGAGGTCTCAGTGCTGCCCTCTGGCACCACAAACTCCCCATTACTTATCCCACAATGTTTGTTTGCTTTTGTTTGTATATAGAAATACATAGCTTTGATTCAATCTTATTTTCTTCTATCAGCGCTCTCTTTACATCTTCAAATTTGCCTAGCAGTCATTTCCAGATGCTTTTTAAATGCAGGCAATAAATCATGTCTACTTTCTTCTTGGTGAAAAAGTTCAGTGCAAAGAAGTTTGCAAAGATCCACTGTAAAACCCTTTAGCTTGTTTAATGGGTGAAGCACAGAATACACATTGTGGCACTTTTGTTAATATTTGACATAAGTGTAAAAAAAATGTCAGACTTTGGCTGTTAAGTGGCCTGCGGTACTGGGGCTGAGGATGGTGAAGCTCCGGTTCTGCTTCGTTTTTGCCTTATTGAACTGAACCGAGGCACAAGGAACAAAAGTGCACAGTGCTTTTCTGGCTTGTGGAAGCAGCTACAGTAATGTGCTGTGAGGCTAAACATTGTAGGAGTGGAAATAAACTGGTTTCACATTGTTAATGTAATTGTACTTGGAGCTCTGGAACATGCTAAACTGATAATAGGTCATTGCACTAGTACTATTGCACAAGTGTTGATTTATTTTTCCAGAGTCACTTATACAATAGAGGGTCACGGGAAGCCTATCCCATGAAGTCAAGGGCACAAGGAACGGGAAGAGCCCAGTGCGAGGCGGGTGTGCACACAGGGTGAGTGTTTAACCCAATTTCACCTGTTAGATTGTGGGGGGAAGCTGGAGTACCTGTAGGACAGGTACACAACAAAGGGAGAAACTGTACACACACACATACACACACACACACACACACACACACACACATATACACAGATACACACAGATACACACAGACCCACACACACACACATACACACACACATACACACAGATACACACAGATACACACAGACCCACACACACACACATACACACACACATACACACAGATACACACAGACCCACACACAGACCCACACACACACACACACACGTACACGCACACACATACACACAGATACACACAGACCCACACATACACACACACACAGATACACACAGACACACACACACACACACACAGATACACACAGACACACACACACACACATACGCACACACAGATAAGTACATACATGCACACACAGATACACACACACACATACGCACACACACATACAAGCACACACAGATACACACAGACCCACACACACACACACACATACACACACACAGACCCACACATACACGCACACACAGATACACACAGACACACACACATATACGCACACACAGATAAGTACATACATGCACACACAGATACACACGCACCCACACACACACACACACACAGAAACACAAACACAGATACACCCATGCACCCACCAACAGTTACAGACACACACACACACACATTGGAGGTGAGATAAACCACCCCAGCCGTCAGGCCAGAGCTTGAAGGTCGTCCCAATAAAAGCCAAAAAAACACAAAAGGTGCAGCAAAACCTGAGATGGCAACCCCAGAACAGAAGTATGTGGAACTATTCAGACCTGTGTGCCTTTACGGGGGCCAGGATGCAATCAGAAATCGCTGTGAGCCTGAGGAAGGATGAAATGCAGATTGGATGGTCTGTTCCCAGTTTTGGCTTCCAAACCAGTAAAAATAGCCCGAGATTCATATGGAGAAATATGAGCCAAATGACGCTCACCCCCCTAACAGACACCCCTTCACTAATAAAGCGTGACACCAAAATAGTGCGAGGGCACCTATGGTCTGCTTTCTGCAACCCACTTTTGGGAGTTTGCACTCCAAGTTTGCGCATCAGAGTTGCTTTTATTCAAGTGAGATTTAATATGTAAGTAAAACACAGCATATCTGTATGCATGTTTCTTAATTCAGGGGGGTGTTCCACAACGCAGGATTCCTCAGTTAGCTGAGCTCATGATTGTCCAATGAGAGTTTAGGTAAGGAGCATTCCCATTGGACAGTTATAAGAGTTTAGGTAAGGAACATTCCTATTGGACAATCATAAGGGTTTAGGTAAGGAGCATTCCTATGGGACAATCATGACTTCTAGCTTAAATTAACCCAAGTGACTGAGGAATCCTGCTTCATTGAACAACTGCAGATGTATTTAGCATTCAGGCAGAAGAGCCACAAAGCAGCCATTTATGTTTCCCCCCCCCCCCATCTGCTGTTTTGTGGGTCACAGAGTTTTAGGCACCCACACCTCCCTGCAAATGACTGTGGGGGTCCATGCTGTTCATGGCACCCAAACGACACCCCCTCAAACCTGCGCCACAGAGTCGCCCAGGACATGCATGGAAATGCATAATAACTTGCTAAGCTAATTCAAGCACTGGGGGATTTAAACTTCAGGTAAACAGGAAGCGACAGTCAGATGTGGAAATCTCCCTCTTTCTGTTTCATCACATTTAACGTTATCCTAAATCATTTTAAAATCCGCCTCAAGTTTTGTCAACATATATAACCACCAGTAAGGAGAAATCTTGTGGGAATTTTGTATCCATGTGTCCCTCATAATGATGTACACATGATAAAGTTTTGTCAAAAATATTGGTAGCGTTTTACATTAACTGCACCATCATAATGCATCCAGAGAACATTCATAAGCAGCACATGTCTATACTTTAATATCCTAACATACCTTAACTATTATAAATATTAATATATATATCAATATCATGGGTACAATTATAACATTTGTTATTATTATATAACATTTGTTCTTCATGTTTAATAAAGCTGTTATTTTTGGATATTACCTACTTGTCTGGTAAGGATGATCAGAGTAAGCCAGAAGACGGATTTATTCCTGATCACCAAGAGGCAGTAGGAGCTGTCAAGATGTCACTGTCAGTGACCCTATTTCAGGGTTAAATTCAACAAACATTGAACTTTGGCCCTGCTAAAAGGAGAGTAACTGCACCTGCTTAATGACTGATGTACACAGATCTGTTTTTATTTAGTTTTCTGCCATTGCTGTTTGTGGTGTCCTTGTTACAGTGGGTGATGTGGTACATTCAGGCTTGATTCTCTGTGAGAGCATTTAAACCTGGGGTTAAATGACCATCTAACCATGACCCCAAGGCCACACGTACAATCGGGAAGAATCCATTTAACATATAAAAACAGATTCCCAGCTGCAATCTCCATATCGACCTAACAAACAACTGGTGGCTTTATCTTCAATGTAGCTGACAAATCAAAAAAGAGCGAAGAAATCTTTCACTAGACATAATCGTACCTGCCACCTTAGACATGCCATGTGATGGAGCTTATTTCCTAGCATCAATGGCAAATAAATGCACTCACTGGCCACTTTAGTAGCTACACCTCGCTAGTACTAGTTTGGGGTCCCTTTTATCATTAATAATAATAAATACTTTATCCATCCCCATGGGGAAATTCTCTTTTCGCCTCTGCCATCTAGCTCTCCATGCAAGAAAGCTTGGCTATGAAGGGCAGCCACCTGTTGCGGCACCAAGGGACCTGGGGGGGGGGGCACAGAAGTGCCTGAGGCCATGCTTCTAATCACGGGCTCGGGGGCTTAGCTCACTGAGCCACACACTGCCCAGATTGTCTCCAGAACGGTCTTAATTCTTCGTGGCACAGATTCAACAAGGTGCTTGAAACATTCCTCAGAGACTTTGGTCCATTTTAGCATGATAGCATCACACTGCATAAAGGGATGGACATGGTCAGTAACAAATCTCAGGTAGGCTGTGGCATTTAAACGATGCTTAAACTAACAGGCCCAAGGTGTGCAGAGAAAATATCCCCCACACCATTATACTACTACCAGGCTGCATTACTGATACGTTTTGAAATACACCAGCCTCTCTGGTACCAACAACCACACCACCTTCATAATGACTTAAATCACCTTTGTTCCCCATTCTGGTGTTTGATGTGAACATTAACTGAAGCTCCTGACCTGATTCTATGCTGCTGACGTATGATTGGCTGATTAGATATTTGCTTCATTGAGCAGTGAAATAGCTGTACCTAATAAAGTGGCCAGTGAATGTACAGACCCAACATGAATGGCTACCAGGTGACGCAGAGGATAACACAGGGTTCAGACTCCTACAGCAGTGTGTTCAGTTTACCTCTGCGGCGTGTGTTTGTTTGAGGTTTCTCTACATTGTCTTGTTCCCAATTGAGTTGATGTATTTAGATTTCCCGTTGCATGCACCATGTGATGAGATGGTATCCTGTCCAGGGTGCCCACTGCCTTGCGGCCTGTATGCCCTCCATAGCCCTCCATAACCCTTTACCCAATAAGTGGTTATAGCAATTGGGTGTGTCAGTGTTTATGGGTTGAACGCTTCGAAAGTGAGGCGTGACGGTGCAGTGGTTAGCACTGTCGCCTCACACCTCTGTGAGATGGGTTCAAGTTTCCGCTGTGGCGCCGTGTGTGAACAGTTTGCGTGTTTCCCCCTTCAGGTATTCCAGTACCTCCCCCCTGTTCAAAAACATGCTGAGTTCATTGGAGTTACTAAATTGCCCATAGGTGTGTATAAGTGACTAGAACAGGGGTGGGCAAATTTACCTGCAAAGAGCCGCTGTGTGTGTGTGTTTTTGCTGCAACTCCCTAGTTAGATTGCTAATTAGAGGACTGATTTGGCTGAGGAGTCCTCACACCTGGGTTTGAACAGCTTCCCTACAGGTTATCCCAGAAACCTGCATACGCGCCGACCCTTGGCGGATAAGGATGGCCACCCCAAGTCTAGAACCTCCATCCTGGGTTGTTCCCATAAGCTCTGGACGAGAGGTTACAGAAGATGGATGGATGAATCGACGGACACTTCAAAAGGGTTCAAATTCTTCAGAAAGGATTGCATGATCTACACACAGCAACACCTGTGGCTTATAGTACAGTACTATAATGATGAGAATAAAAAACGGCTACTTTCTACAGAAAATACATCTACATGAACAAATTTGTATTTTTCAGTTCCCTCCGTATAATCTGCGGATGTTACAGTCGACACTGCTAGAGGTTCTGTGGATTAAGTGTGTCTTTCTCTTTACAGTGCAGGGCGTAGTTTGCATTTCAGGATGTGGTGTTTTTTTGTTTTTTTTTTTTAGAAAAACCTCATTTTTTCTTTAGTAGTGAGGGTGTTGATGTTGCTAATGTGGAGGTATAAACAGGACAATATTAAAATTCTGGCTAATTAGGTTGCGTCCTTATTATGTTTCTGAAAGCTTTGTGGTTTTACTAATCATGTTGCTCTGTAATAAAATCTTTGATGATCAGCCAGCAGAAGTTGTGGGGTCGAACAGGAGCAGCGTAAACAGCATTCGCTTTGAGTATTGTATGTAAAAACAGTCATATTAGTAGAAGATGAAACATGTCATTTGGAATGAAAGTGTTGGAATGAATCTTAAATATTTACATAAAAACCAATATAGTGCCTCAGTGCATATTGTTCTGACCTGATACCCCCACAGACCCCATCCCATCTGGGGCGTCACCCTGACTTCTGCCCTGTGATGGACTGGCATCCCATCCGGGGCATCACCCTGACTCCTGCCCTGTGACGGACTGGCATCCCATCCGGGGCGTCACTCTGACTCCTGCCCTGTGACGGACTGGCATCCCATCCGGGGCGTCACCCTGACTCCTGCCCTGTGACGGACTGGCATCCCATCCGGGGCATCACCCTGACTCCTGCCCTGTGATGGACTGGCATCCCATCTGAGGCGTCACCCTGACTTCTGCCCTGTGCTTCATGGGATCGGCTCTATTCTCAAGCATGTGAGTTTATGAAAAATGGCTGGATAAAAATACCTGTACTGCTGCATTATTTATACGTAGTGGCGTGAGCACAGGTGTGTCAGTGTGCCGACCTGGACCCCCCCTGTGTGGCTGCAAGGAGAGGGAAGGAGAGAGGGAAACAGGAACTGGACTCAACACACTGAGAATGCCAGGAACCCTCCATACCAGTCCATCACGGGAAACATACACACACTCTCATACAATATGGCCGATTTGGACATGGCACTTTATCTAACTGTAAGACTTGGGGAGGAGACTGGAGCAGTGAAGAGGAATACGCAGGACATGCAGGGGCGTGGAATGCCGACATATACATGGTAGTGTGAAGTCTAGAATCCGCAACCCGGCAGGTGTGAATCAATAGTGCTCACCCACGAGCCGCCATGCTGCCCCAACGCCATATGTTGATATATAGCATTTATTAGGCCATTATTTAGGATATAAAATTTATGTCAAAGAGAGAGCACAGAGAGAGCACAGAGAGAGCACGCAGTCAGCAATTCACTGATCTGTTTTGGTAGTTGCATCGCAGCTCGTCACTTGGAGCATGTGGGTGGATGAGGGTGGCCAACAGCCTGCTCCAAGTAGCTTATAAACCAGCTCTTCATTCCTCATCTGGTAGATCCAGCCAATGAGACTCTGCACCTGATATGCACAGACAAAGAAATCTGAGAAGGTACATAAACTCAGCAGAAGAGAGAGGGTGTGAGGAAAAGTCATGTACAGGCTTGTTGTCTGCATCATGTTCCACAGCAGTTGACAACTATGTAGCGATATAACTACTGAAACAACTTTTCATTTCCTCTTACAGTGCTGAAATACGCATGTCGCCTACACCTGCTCTCGGGGCCTGTTCTTCATCACAACGCGTCTCTCGCTGTCGCTGCACTGCAGCTCATGCCAAGGAGGAACTTTTGCATCGATCTTTCCTTGCGGTTAGGGTGGAGTCTGTGTGGCCCCTGTGACGTGTGCTATTCACCGTATACATACTGCTCAAAACATTTAAGGAACGCTTTTAAAACACATCGCGTCTCAATGGGAAAAAATCATGCTGGATGTCTATACTGATATGGACTGGGTAGCGTGTTAGGCATGAAAGGATGATGGAAATGAAAATTATCAACCTACAAAGGGCTGAATTCAAAGACACCCCAAAAATCAAAGTGGAAAAAATTATGCGGTGGGCTTGGTCCATTTTGCCGAAATTTCATTGCAGCAACTCAAAATCGTACTCTGTAGTTTGTATGGCCCCCACGTGCTTGTAGGCATGCCTGATAATGTCGGGGCTGCTCCTAATGACACGACGGATGGTGTCCTGGGGGATCTCCTCCCAGATCTGAACCAGGGCATCACTGAGCTCCTGGACAGTGCGAGCTTGTGGCGTCGGATGGACCGAAACATTATATCCCAAAGGTGTCCTATTGGATTTAGGTCAGGTGAGTGTGGAGGCCAGTCAATGATATCAATTCCTTCATCCTCCAGGAACTGCCTTCATACTCTCGCCATGAGGCCAGACATCGTCATGCACCAGGAGGAACCCAGGACCCTCTGCACCAGCGTAGAGTCTGACAATGGGTCCCAGGATTTCATCTCCATACCTAATGGCATTTAAGGTGCCGTTGTGTATAATACTCATTTCTTAAAAGCACAGATATTGTGCTAATTTCTTCAGAGCATTGAACCGCAGTCATAGCTGTGTATGCAATGGGCTATCCTGCCATCCTGCTATCCTGGAATCTCGCTATCCTGGTATCCTGGTATCCCGCTATCCCGCTTTAGATATGGTGCACATTGAACAAAGCACTTAAACATCCTGCTTTGATGTATTCCCGTTTCCACGATACACATCAATATTGCTCATCAATTTTCGAATATGACAAGAATAAATGAGTATTATGTCAGTATGGCCTGACTATACTCCTCAGCGTGTATATGAATGCATGGAACTAAAGAGCGACGGCAGAATCCAGTCTAGTGCGGCTTTGAGCAGTTGGGTGTAGCAAAGTGAGAAACCTCAGAGTATCATAAAATAATTGTAGTAAGGGAGTGGTCTTTTTTTCAACAGATTGTCAGCAGTTCCTGTTTTGGCAAAAGAACCTCTGAGAATCATTGGGCAAATCTTGCAAATATCAACCTTTTGTAAGAAGCTTGGTGTGGTGTGATTATAGTGACAAGGACCTGTTCCAGATAATTGAAGTGAGTTCCGTAATCACAATCAAATTTTGTTTGTTTTTTCTTTTTTAATTATTATTTTTGTTTGTGTTGTGCAGTCTTTTAAAATAATTCCCTAAGAACATCATGCCTGAATTTTCCTGGGGTCATTTGAAATACGACGTATTCTTCCGAATGTCAGTACTGCTTGGACTCTCGGCATCTGTGTAATAGCCATTCGGTGACTGTCACCCTTTGTGGACATGATTACTTATTGCAGGTGGCTGTCAGCTGGGCTGATACTGTGCGGAGTTTCTGCATCTGCCTTGGGTGGGTCCAGTCTAAGAAGCGGCACTTCCTTCCCCCTCAGATATAGATGTGAAAACATCTGCTCAAATTTGGCAGTCAGAGGGGATGCCAGTCAGCATCAAGGCACAGTGACAGCAGGCTCCCAGCACAGGACATCAACAAGTGAGTCAATCTGCATTACTACACACGATCTTTCTAAACTCCCTGGGCAGAACAAGGGCACACTGTGTCTAAAGGCTTTATACCTAATCGTGTACTTCATGTAAAGCTTTAATAATTGTATATGAAAATGGTATTTTTAACTTTTAATTTTTTATTGTATTGTATTGGAATTAGAAGACATTTTTAGATTATTATGTTCTGTTAAATTATAATCTAGATTAGCAGTCTGCTTTTTCTTGTCTTTGTTTGCTTTAAATGGACCTGGCTGTAGGGAGTTCTATCAGTAGTTCTATCAGGACGATTTGATCACTGCACCCTGCTTAGAGGGGGGCAGTGATAGCTGATGTCTTTACGTTTTCACACACACAGCAGGTGTCATCTGAGCTCTCAGCTCTCCTGGCTCGTCTTTGACACCCCCAGTGAGAGAGAGTGAGAGAGAGTGAGAGCTGCCAGAGGACCTGTCCCTGCTCCCCGAGTGTCACAGCACCCCCTCCATCACCATGCAGATCCCGAGCATCGCGGGCTTCTGCCTCGAGCCACATGGGCAGAACAGCAGCAACGTAGTGCTGGAGCACTATAACCACACAGGGCGGCTGCAGAGCAGGAGGCCGGAAGGCAGCGGCGTCTCCCTGACCAAAGCCGCCTTCCTCGGCGTCAGCGTGCTCATCATCCTGGAGAACCTGCTGGTGCTGATAGCCGTGCTGTTCCACATCCGCCATCGCCGTCGCTGGGTCTATATCTGCATCGCCAACATCACCCTCAGCGACCTGCTCGCTGGCGTCGCCTACGTGGTCAACCTCCTGATGTCCGGCAGAAAGACCTTCGAGCTGAGCCCCGGCCAGTGGCTCTTCCGTGAGGCGGTGCTCTTCGTGGCTCTGGCAGCGTCCATCTTCAGCCTGCTGCTGATTGCCGTCGAGAGGTACTCCACCATGATGAAGCCCCTGCGCCGAAAGTCAGACTGGAAATCCTACCGCATCTATATCTTGGTGGCCCTCTGCTGGTTGGCAGCCTTTGTCATGGGCTTCCTACCCCTGCTGGGCTGGAACTGTATCTGCCAGAAGGACAGCTGCTCCACCCTACTGCCTCTGTACTCCAAGAGCTACATCTTATTCTCCCTCGTCGTCTTCTTTCTCATCCTGACGGGAATCGGCGTGCTCTACAGCGCCATCTACCTCCACGTGAGGCGGAGCACGGAACTCGGGCAGATACCCAGCCGCAGGCGCTACCTGCAGCTCTTAAAGACGGTCATCTCCATCGTGGGTGTCTTCGTGGTCTGCTGGGGACCGCTGTTCTTCCTCCTGCTGGTCGACTACTTCTGCCAGTCGCGAACGTGCGGCCCCCTGAAGAGCGCTGACTGGGTGATCACCCTGGCAGTGCTCAACTCCGCCATCAACCCCGTCATCTACTCGCTGGGCAGCACCGAGCTGCGACGGTCCATCGCAGGCCTGCTGTGCTGCAGCTGCGTGAAGGCAGGCCTCTGTGACGCCAGCGCCTTCCTGTCCAAGGAGACCGACAGCACATCCGGCAGCTTAAACCGGCAGAGCAGCCTGCATAACAGTTTCAACAGAGTGAGGAGCATGAGCACCAGCCCCCAGCCCCCAGCTAAAGCCAAGAAGGTCCGCCTCAGCTCCACCACCTCCTGCCTGTCAGTGTCGAGCAGCTAGACCACAAAGCCCCAGCCCTTGCAGCCCCGCCCTAACCCTAACCCCTACCTGTTGATTGCAGAGTTTCTCAATCCGGTCCTCAGGGACGGGCAGAACTGATGAGTAGGGAAGAGAAAAAAAAATCTGTTGACAGCAGACAGTCCACATTTCTGCTCCCTCCCAGCCCCCTGTGAACTGTCCCGGTAGGGAGCTGGAAGGGAGCAAAAACATGGACTGTCTGGCAGGGAGCTGGAAGGGAGCAAAAACGTGGACTATCCGGCAAGGGGCTGGGAGTGAGCAAAAACACAAACGGTCTACTGTCGACAGATTTTTTTTCCCCTACTCATCAGTTCTCAGTTACAACAAAAACTGCTTTGTTTACTTATTTTTTTCATCATTGAATCATCAACTGTTTTAAAACTATTGCCGAAGCACAATCCGTACAAATAGCTTATAAATGCACAACAGCTCTTGCAGGCTCATTTACACACACACACGCAATGTTGACTGAGGATGGCAAATACATAGGCTTAATGTATTGAGTCTTTGTGATGAATGTATGATTCATTTATTCCTTACTGAGGGATAGATGTGTATAAAATGACTAAAAAAACCTTTTGTAAATGGATCAGTATGATGTTCTAAAAGCACTGTATTTTAATGCATTTCATATTTCTCTATTAATAAACTGGGATATTTTATATCCTAGTGGTATATGAAGATATGTTTTTTATTTGAAAAAAAAAATTATTAAACTGGGCTGAATCTAATAAATTTGATATAGACTTCTCTACTGAGACGGGCACTGTGAATGCACTGAGATGGCACTGCAATGGGCACTAAGACAGGTAACTTTCCATGAGCCAGTGGCATGACAGAGGGTATAGGGGGTTAATATACACCCCTGATCTGCACTTACTCAGCCCCTGTTTCCAGCCGGAGGTGCCAGATACATTCCTGACCTTAAATCCCACTTCCCACTATTAATTCCCTCCATACATCAAATCAAATCAAATCACTTTTATTGTCACGTCACTTGTCACCAGTACACAGGTACTATTCATGTGAGTGAAATGCTTGTGTGCAAAGCCTCTGGAAGCAGCTGTAGTATGATATTATCCATCCACCCAGCATTTATTCAGTACAGGGTGGCACAGAGCTTGGATCCTATCCAATGAAGCACAGGACACCAGGCAGTAAGTGAATACTGTACATGTGCCATATTACACCATATACAAGAGGAAATGAGGATACGCCAGGGAGAGTGAGATGGATTACTGTACGCTGCCAGTCCTCACCAGGTTTAACCTAGTCAGAACCAATAAAGCAACACATGCGAAGCAGGTGAAATTGCTTTCTGAGCGTGCTCAGTAAGTCACAGTCCTCTCATGGCCGCCATTCAATATATATAACATTTACAATAATGCCAGCCAATGTCAGGGCTAAGTCACTCAATGTCTTTCCCTCTGCATTGCATGGAATACTGTTTTCCTACAGTTATACAGAAAGGATTTCTGTATAATGGTGAGGATGGCAAGTATAGCACATGACTAATGCTCTTCTTTCTTAAATGCAATAACTATCCCTCTTTGCACGCTCCAGTTCACTGTAATTTTAGAAGCTTAGATCTGCCTTTAAAGGAGATTGGGCTGGTAATTATGGAAAACTGAAGACACTTGAGACAGATTCCCCTGCAGGGGTGGGTTACATTAGGCATTTTGTACATTCTGTCAAGTTGGTCTGAGTGAAATAAAAACCTCATGTAGAGAAGAGAAGGGGGGCGGGAATAAGGGTCCCCTTCAGCAATGTGAGTTTAGTTTGCAGTGACGTAGTGATGCAGTGGAAAACAAAGGCATCTTTGTGACTGGCCTGCCTTGTCACTCCCCCTCTCCTCTTCACTTTCACTCCTGGGCGCGTGTGCGCTCTCTCTCTCTCTCTCTCTCTCTCTCATTGTGTCGGACCCCCATCCACACAGGAGCACCGAGGGTGTGGTCCAGGGAGGTGAGGGGCCATGCACTGAAGGGCCATCACAGTCAGCGATGTGTCCATCCACTTGAGATCACGTCCTGTTTTCCCGCACTCTATCCACGTTTACATCCGCAGGCAGATGACCTGTGCGCAAACATCTGGGGCTTCACTGCTAGTTTGGGAATTACTGTGATTGGATCCAATGCAATTCACATTTTGACAGAAAAGGAGAAACCATAAATGTGTCGAAGACGTCACATTTTTTTTTACCCATGCAACATCAGCGACATGTTTTGTTTATATAAGGACTTTCTGGTGGCTGTGACTCTCAATGAATAGTCTTTCTTTAGATTCAGTACGTGATTAATATAATCACATATATTATAATGTTATGTAATATTATTCAAAAATTCCCGGTTTGTTTTGGCACAGGAAGTTAAGGCATCTAGTTCAGTTTTTCCATACAGGAACAGAATTCACAGTTTCCAAATAAAACCCCCAGCGATTTTTTAGTGAGCTCCAGATTTCTTACAAATCCTCAGTTCCTGACTACAGAGATGAATAGTATAATGTATATGGTGTTTTAAATGAAATACAGTCCCTTCTGTATTGTGACTGGCTTATTGGTTTGTTTCCTAAGAGATGCAACACGTAAACAGAGGGGAAGCAAACAGTCAAGCTCTACACAGCGAGGAAAATGCCAGAAAGGACATCAAAGACAGAGCAAAGGCAGGCTTCTTTAGTGTACATTTCCCAAAGACAGAGCAAAGGCAGGCTTCTTTAGTGTACATTTCCCAAAGGCAGAGCAAAGGCAGGCTTCTTTAGTGTACATTTCCCAAAGGCAAAGGCAGGCTTCTTTAGTGTACATTTCCCAAAGGCAGAGCAAAGGCAGGCCTCTTTAGCGTACATTTCCCAAAGGCAGAGCAAAGGCACAAAGGCAGGCCTCTTTAGTGTACATTTCCCATGGAGCCTCCGCTGACTGCTATGTACTGCCTTTCGGGAGGCAGAATACATCCAAGGCCCTCCCAGCCGCTTCTTCACGTGAGGAAGCGGAGCAGCTTTGAACACAAGGCAGCGGACACCCTTGGGGGGGGGTCAGGTTTTTTTTATTTTATTTTTTTTGCTTTTATGTTTTATTTGCACAAATACATTGGAATGCTTCTTTTTGCACATCCAATTTTCTCCCTTTTGAGACAGACACACAGACAGACAAACAAACAGGTTTGGAGGCCATACATTCATTTCTATGGGGAAAACTCTAATCCCAATATAACGACCTTAACCCCTACCCAGCCCTAACCTTACCCATAAGTAAGAAAAACCCTAACCCTATCCCTAACCCTTTTGACATATTAAAAAATGTTATCGCATTCACAGATTTTTAGAGTTTCCTCTTGTGGGGACTGCAAAATGGTCCCCACAATGACAAAATAACAGATTTCTATGTGTGGGCCCCACAATGTAATATATATCTGGACCCTCCCCCCACACACACACACACACACACACACAGGGTGAGCCATTCACTCAGCCACTGTGCCTGTCTACGGGCCCGTAACCCCCAGCCCCAGGGGCTCTACCTGCTGAGGACCCCCCCCTCCGTTTGCCCTCATTTTTACATGTTCCTCACGGAGAGCAAGATAAGGCAAGCAAAGAGAAGCATTCCATTGTACATGTGCTTGTCCAAATGGCAAAAAAGGATCATTTCATTAGAACCCGCAACCTTCTGACTACAGGCACAGAGACCTAACCTGCTGAACCTCACACTGCCAGCTATTTTGAGACTCCAACTCCGTTATACTGAATGATTAGTTAATACTCATAATATGATTATTGATTACTAATATAAATCACTCTGCGGCACTGGTGTTCTTAAGACAAACAGAAATGTTCTTGATTTTGTTGGAGGTGTAGATCAAGATGTCAGGGACAAGATGGAGGGATTGGACAGTGAAACAAAGCCCAGTGCATCGATCCACATAGTAACAGTATCTCTGCAACTTCCCTGATTTAGAGACTGCCCCGCGTGGTTGCACTAACAAGACAGAAAAGATGTCTGCTCCAGTTATATATTACATATCAGATTGGTGGCCAATTCCACGGGATAAAGGAAACAGAGCAGCACAGTCATACACTTTGCCTCCAGAAGCCGCTCACGCTGAACGTAAAGTATGACGGGAATAAAAATGGACAGATTTCATACCCGAGGTGGCAATCTTTAAATTCGAAGTTGCATCATATGCCCGGTGTAAACTTTTATATTGAGCAACTGCTAAGTTTTATGAGGCGTCCTCCAGAGGAGACGGGCAGTAGGGAGAACATGCAGAGTTTACACTCAGCAGGTCGTGTTCGTGTGAGACACGGCACTCTCAGATCATGCACCCGTCAGCGCGTTTTATTATTTTCATTTTCAATTTTTCAATTTGGAACCCTAACTCTAACCCCACCCTAACCCTAAACCCACCCTAACTCTAACCCTAACCCTAACTCTAACCCTAACCCTAAGCGCATCAGCTCTGGTGCAGCACAGAGAGCATCGACTCCGTCAGGGTCCCCCAGCATGGGGATCAGAGGCATTACATCATTACATCATTTCAGCGAACCTTTGCACCTGGACAGAGACCCCCCCCCACAATTTGTCATTCCCTGTCGGCATCGTAAATATTC
>JABFEA020000036.1:1974385-1997575 GCA_019775915.2 Cyphomyrus plagiostoma | reverse complement strand
CCCGCCCGCTCATATGTGGTGTTGGTGCGTGTTGTTCTGAAGTGCTTTAAAACAGGGGAAGGGCAGGGTGCCAGCCAGTAAAGTCATTTTTTTTGCAGGCAACTTGTGGTAAGGAGGCCTACATGACCTTAGGTGACCTTCCTGTCAGCCCCTTTTGTGTGTTTTCACTACAAAGCACTGCCAAGTGTGATGGACTTTCCTGTGTCCTGCAGATGGTGCTGCCCAACTTAAACCAGTTATAAAACATTTATACAGCCTGGGTCGAGTCCAAGAACACAGACCCTATAACGATACTGGCAACAGAAGGAAATCAAGAGAAACAAGCTTCTGAAATACGATTAGCTACAGATCACATCATACGAATAAAGAACATTGCTATGGAAACCAAAAATGGCAAGTCTTTGGAAAAGGCATCAGCCATGGATTCTGCTTTTACATCCACAGAAAGTGGTTCTCTTCCCATTTACATGCATCTCCATGTCATGCCTCGGTAAATAAGCTACATGATTTCTGCTATGACTAAGAAAGGGCGTTGGACCCATTTTTAAGCATTAAAGACTCGTTATATGTTCTGTGGGATTGGCAGCCATATCACTGCTCAACAGAACACGACAGTCTGTCAGTTAACATGGTTTTAAATGCTTAAATGCATTTGAGGCGTCTAACTGCAGAAAAGCCCCAGCATCCGGTACCTGCGGAGTCACAAACGTCACTCTTTCATTTCAACGGAAGAACACTTCACTCCTGAGTGAGCAGCGACCCTTTCGCCAAGAGGCACACCTTCGACAGGGGCTTGCCAGTGCCCATACTCGGGGAAGTCAACACACATCGTCTCTTACTGTTGATGAGAGTCCTTTAAACATAGGAAACGCAGTAATTACAGTGAGCCTGCAAGGCCAGACCTGCATCGACGCACTCCGGGTGACACGAAATGTAAGGTCTGTGTGCCACATAACCAGACCAGATAGTACAGTTTAAGTATCTCATGCTTTGTGTATTAGGCTCAATCCCCTGGTCTGGAGTATTTATGAGAAAACTGATGGCAAGAGCTCAACAAAAGCCACCACTGCCTGATCACTCACTTTGGTAATTCAATTGTTGCTCATGATGTGCCAACACAATGGGTCAAACCGTTACTCTTAAAGGAAAAGACCAGACAACAATAAAAGGGAATGAAATGTCAGTGTCTGACGCAGTAAATCATTGCTATTCTGACAGGGGAGCTTGAGTTAACATTCCACATGCCCCATTTATCAAAAAATGAAACATTTTATGTGTATCAAAATTAACTGCACGCATACTTTACATTTCAAGACTGCAATAAACCCGTAACAGACAGAACAACAGTGCGGGTCCCAGAGGAATTGTAATGCAATCCCTTGTTTTTTAGTGTGCCGGATGAAAAGAGAAAGGAATCACTGCAGGAAAAAGATAAGATGTAGACATATCTCAGATTTCGGGAAATCTTACAGAGGACTAAATTAGATCTAAAAAATGGATCTGTGCTGGAGATGGCTCACTTTATCTTCACTCCAAGCATAATGAGATTTAAATGCTAAAATGAGATTACTGGAGAATCTACCGTCTCCTCTGATTCCCACTGATCACAAATCTCAGGTTATGGTGGTTGATATTTACCATCTGACTCGCTGAGACCCTTGAATACCTTTTTTAAGCATTCTGATTTTTACCAAAATGCCAATTCTCAATCAACAAATGACACCTTGAGGGTAAAATGGCACACGCATTACCTCGCATGTGTCTGTCTTTATTGCGTCATATAAAACATGAAACCGCGTTAATCAGGAAAAAAATACATGCTATGGGGTGTGAATGTGTCAGCAGTGAACAAGAATGTACATCAAGATCACATAATTTACTCTGACAAAAATCTCTGATCGATAATTAACTTCAACACAGATTTGACACAATAATAAATCACAGCTTCACCTGAACTGAACCCTTTTGTGATGAGCACACGTTTTATCCCAACGCTCTCAGTAACTGCCTCTATTTAAAGGCACGATGACATCACTGGAGTCCTGCCCGCGCGAGGCTTCCCCTCCGCCGGCACTCGGCTGGCTATTCCCAGACGCGCGGAGTGAGAAGCTTTCCAGGCGGGATGACAGACACCTACTGGACTCCACTCCTGTTCCTGCTGAACTGAGCCAGTTTTCCATGAACACACTGATACCAGTTCAGTAGGCACCGGAGGACGCAGCCCCCTTTCAAAAGTTGGGTCTTGTGTGGAACCGCAAGGAAAAGATCTGCATGCATTTCACACAGGAAATAAACTGAGTACAATTTAGGGAAGAAATGGTCCTCAGAAAATCCCAAAAGGTCATATGAGCATGAAAACATACAGACCTGAGGGCACACTAATAGACCTGAGGGCACACTAATAGACCTGAGGACACACTAATAGACCTGAGGACACACATACAGAACTGAGGACAGACATACAGACCTGAGGACAGACATACAGACCTGAGGACACATTAACAGATCTGAACAGATACAGGGTGATTGTGATGTATAAAGCTCACAAATTCCTTGTGGATTTTCAGTTCATACATTTTAATCAGTTTCCCAACCCAGTCCTTGGGGATGGTCCACGTTTTTGAAGGGACCTGGGAGGCAAAAAACGTGGACTGTCTGTGGGTCCCTAAGGATCGGGTTGGGAAACACTGTTTTAAACACAAACATATGCTCCAACTCTCATGTGCACACAAAGTATCATGCAGCTGAAGGGAAGCCGACTACTCACCACCTCGAACGCAGTGCAGGCAGTGCGTGGGCGCATAGCGGCTCGTCACAGCCCACGTTCCCTGAGAGCCAGGTACCAGTGAAATGTAAGCTTGCAGGCCTCAACTGGCTCCACATTTCGTGGTCATTCCGGAGCTCCTGATTGGTTACCCACTGGAAGCTCTCTCTCTTTCGTGTGGACGTGGCTAAATTTCATTGGTTCACTTAAGGCACTGAACTTAGCCACTGTGAACAAAATATTTGAGGGATCAATGCTCACCAACTAGCTAAGTTCTGAGCCTTTAGGAAGTGATGGCATATGATTGAGGCAGATGCAAAACAATCCTGTCATTTTGTTGTTCCCGTTGGATGTCCATGGTCTGATTAAGAACTGCTGTAATATGCCAAAACACCCTATATAAAAAACGAGGGATACTGTAATTCTAAAGCATGTGTTTTCACAGGGAGATAAGTATTAGTTAGGAGGGTTAGAAATCTCTTAGAGGTATTAGTTAAGGGGGTTAAAAAAAAAAGTTAAATGACATTTCGCTGCTCTGTGCAATGACAATAAAGTTTCTTATTTGAATGTAATATGCTAAACTTTAAGAGCGAGTTATTAATGAGGGAGGTAAAGATAAAATAAAGCAGAGCACACACTAAAACGCCCACTGCTCCACGCGGCTAAGACCGCCGGCTTGGGGAATAAGGAGTCAACACCTTCTGCGGACTGAGTCACGCTTCACTGATAATTCCTGGCATTTCAAACTTCCAGACAGACATCTGAGGCCAGAGAGAGAGCCTTTGACAGGGGAGCATTCTCAGGACATTCGTTTGAATAAGGACCAATGCCTGGAGTGCTGTGACAGAGTGGAAATCCCTGGCAATGTGATTTTTGTTTGTGTTTTTGCACCAAATCACTGTGCCAGGAACCCTCCCTGTAGCAGTGGTCTGGTAGGGCTCGCGCCAGAGGCTCCATGTGCCGCCCAGCTGTGCTCCAGCTGTGACCCGCGGCCACACTGCCCTGTAGGGGGAGAAACCCAACTGGTCAGAGCTTCCCGGCTACTTCCATTCAAAGAAACCAGCAGTCAGTCTGAATGAACAAAGACAGACCCTGAGGCTGAATAGCTGTGCAAAAAAAGAAAATAACGACAGTGACAACCATGGCTGACTGGACACATGACTCAGATGGGAAAACATTACATATTTATGCAAGCATTTCTCTTGGAGGTGCTTGATAAACGTCACACTGAGATCATCTGCAGCAGTGTGAAGTTCTGAAAGTCGAATCTGTGAGGACGTAAAATTTGGGAACCGAAATAAGTGGAATATTAATCGGAAATTGTTAAAAAAAAAAAGAAAAGAATATTACAGGACAGAATGTTTTACTTGTGCTTTTTAATGGAATTCTTTCAGAAGGAGAAGATTATATTTTTCCTGGGAAAGTTTTCAGTGCAGTTAAGTATCCACGTCAGCTTCAACACAAGCCACTGAAATGTCCTGGGCTCCGCACGTAAACATGAAGAATTCAACATGCTCTTCGACTCGCAAACAGCAGAGACAGACATCAGTCTGGAGCGACCATTGCTGTTATCCTGCTGTACTTTGCAGCCAAATTCCTGAGCCCCTCTATGGCAACTACATAACAGTACAACTCAGCACGGCTCGATGCACGACAGCTCAAAGACGCAACCGTACTTCTGACACAAAAATGGGTGTGATGCTTACAGACACGATTTTAAAGCTGGAATGAATATCCAACAATGCTTACTAACTGGACACCTATCCTTGAGGCCTCATTTAACACAAGATGATCACAATCAGAAACTGAGAAATGTCTCCTACATATTTAAGACAACTGCATAGCATTGAATGTACCACAACGATAACTGAATCATAAACGATATCTGAAATGTAACAAAAAAATAGAATAAATAAGATTTATAGATATTTACAGATAAAGCCTAGGTTTTCCTGCTGTGTAGCTTTGGCCGTGACTTTCATTAGTAAAACTCCTAGCAACACTTTAGGATTCGTTTTAGGGACTGAAAAAGTCGCTGCTGTGAACCAGCCTGGGGGGCCACTGGCACTTTGAGAAGTTACCTGGGGGGCCCCTGACACTTTGAGAAGATACCTGGGGGGGCCCTGGCAGAGACACCTCCCTCCACCCCTCAATCTGCAGCCTCTTGTTCTCTGATCAGATCCCAGTTACACACAGTGAGCGTCTATCTAAGCACAGGCCGGGCCATGGGTAGCGCCCAGCGAATTCCCCTCATAGCGCACGGGCTGCCAGTGTGCCGCGCTTCACCGGGCCGCCGCATGCAGCGACCCATCCACACGGAGCCCTGCAGCGAAGCCACGGCCGGCATGAGCTCCCCTCCCGTGCATTCCCACCGCGCGGCGAGGACCCGCCTGTCCCCAGCAGATACTTCTTTCATTCGTGACAATAGCACGCAAATCCATGCATCACTCACACCTGTCCTGCTGTCCTCACCCCATCAGGCCACAGCAAGTCAGAACTAAAAGAGCTCGAGTTCTTCAGTGAGGAACATGATGAAAGAATTTAGTGCCCAGACCAACTGAAATCTCACTTTCTGGAGGAGACAATTCTCGTCATTCATATGCCTGGATACTTTCCAAAAGCATTCAGGCTGAGCCCCACATACACCTGAACTAACAGCCTTCAGTTTGGGATTCCTTAACAACCACACACCGCTGTCCCATGAGTCTTTGCTCTTGGGGCTGGGACCTGCTTGTGGAGAAGGGGTGTGTGCATGTGTGTGTGTTTCAGCATTTCCCAGTCAGCCTCTGGAGCATGGGGGGGGGGAGAGGCACGGTGGCAAGTTACTATATTTGTTACTTGACATCTTTACCTCAAGTACACTATATTTGTTCATAATTTGTACTTCAATGTAAATGAGATATTACTAAGTATTTGTGCCCCGTCAAGTAAAATGTGACCCATTTGGCCAAAAACCATGTCGGACTGTTCCCCCAGCAGCCAGTGCGATGGGGCTGACGTGCAGCCCTGGCATTTTAGGGCTGAGATAATCCACTTGCTGCCTTTGGGGTAGCCCCACCTTCCACGTGACGTAATTAAGCCCTGAGGATCTTCCTGGCTTCCTGTGTGAACTGGCAGCTATGCACGGCACTGGGGGGGCGGGGGGGGGGGTGCCTTATCCGACACTCACCCTTGCATTTACACTGCGGCCGCGCTGCATGAAGAGCAGTCAGCGACACTCCTTAGGCACCTCATTCTGCTGCGAGGCCCATTGTGGCTGCAGATCCATGGAAATTACCTCCCTAGGGGCAATAAGGCTGGATTCCCATGGGAGGGAGCAGGAAGCAGGTTGGATTTTTATAGAAAAGCTCAGTGACATTCACTGGATATTCAAAATAACACGTATATGTTTGTATTACACATCAATTATTCTTCAATTTCTCCATCCATCCATCCATCTAATACATGGTTATGGGGAGCCTGGAGCCTGGAGCCTATCCCAGGAAGCAAAGGGCAAAAGGCTTGGAAAACCCTGGACAAAATGTGTGTAGAGCTGCCCATTATGGAGACGGACACCAGGCTCACTGAACCCCACAAGCTCGGCAGGTGCCTACTGGGGGTCAGTGTGTGGCTCAGTGAACTAAAGCCCTTGTGTCTGTGATCAGAAGGTCGCTGGTTTGAGTCTGGCCCTGGCACGTCTGTGGCTCCGGCAGCAAGGCCCTCAACCCCCCCCCCCCCCACCCTTCATCGCCAGCTCACTCTCACCTAGAGAGAGCAAGCTGGCAAGCTGGGGGGGGCATAAAGGGAATTTCCCCATGGGGATTAATGAAGTATCGACTATTATTACTATTCAGCACGCCGAGGAAAATGCGACGTATTAAAGACCAGATTGGAAACTGTCCACCTCTTGATTATAAATTTAAATCTTACATGTTTCTACAAATAGCTGGTGAGAGATCTGGCTGCATTTTTAAATGTTGATACTGCATTGCTATATTTAAGATATAAAAATTATATTATTGTATGTAGGTGGCTCAGTGGGCAAAGCCTGTGTGCCTGTAATCAGAAGGTTGCAGGTTCAAACCCAGCCTCAGCACGTCTGTGGGTCCTTGAGCAAGGCCCTTAACCCCCAGCTCCCTGGGTGCCGCTACAGGTGGCTGCCCTTCGCGGACAGCTTACTCCGCAAAGAGCAAGTTGAGGGAGGCGTAAAGAAAATTTCCCCACAGGGATCAATAAAGTATTTATTATTATTATACTGAAAAATGCATAATTATAGAAAACAAAGGGCTATTTCTACATGTACGTAAAAAAAAAACACTTCTCTGAGACATTTAAAAAATGTGAGCATACGGATCTCAGTGCATCTGAAGTAACAGCTGTCTGAACCAGAGACGATAACATTAATATGAGAGCAGCAGTGCTTGATCCACGTATAGATGAGAGCAGTCTTTCTGATAGCTATACAACTGTCACCAGCCCAGGGGAGGACAGGGACATGAAGAGCAGGCACTTACAAACAAGACAAATACAGTATCAGAAAAAGGGAACAGCTCTGGTACAGGTTTGTTGCCCAAGGTACAAATAACATTAATGTACCCCCAATAATACAATTGTTCCTCAGAGTCTGTTTTTGTACCTTAAATGGTACTTTTACCTACATCTAGGGTACAAAAGGCAGACCCTTCAAGGTACAGCCAGAAAGACAAGTAATTGTACCTTCAAAGGTACAAATCGGTACTTTATTTTCTGACAGTGCAGACCCAAGCATTGCGGGTCAAAGGATGCTCAAAAAGGCAGAATCGCTACATCAACCTGGTTTTGGCATCAGTGCAGAAAAACTACCAGATGAGGAAAGCATGAAGACATGGAACGTACCGTGGAGTGAAGAAACCACCCATTTCTGGCAGCCAATCGCCAGAAATTTCTTTTGTACCTGATGTCTCTAATTATATGAGACACATCTTTGTAGTTTCGTTACTCGATTATTCATCTGCCTGTGAAATCTGACTCCCAAACATGTCAAAGTGAAGTAAGAATGTCTATTTGACTTTGAACTGGTTTGAGGTTTCCATTACGTTACACACACTTCAATTCCTATTTAAGTGTTACGTTACCTGCCTGTTCATTCCCAGTTTCGTTACTGCCTCAGATTCTGTGTTCTCTCACAAACAGCCATGAAGGGGGTGATCTGGACAGAGAACAAACATGCCTTCCAATCTAAACATCTATCTGTCTGCCTGTGTCTTCAATGATTTGCAGAGCCTATAGATTTTACTCTCTGCAGGCTTACATAAACTGGATCAGAAGTAATTCCAAATGAGTGTTAATTTTTCTAATAAATGAAGTCCATGATCTCTGCTAGAAGTGGCTTTGGGATGAGGAAAAATATTGAATGGTGATGACCAAAATTAGACTTTTTTAAAATGGTATTCCCCTTTAAAAGCAGTTCAAATAACAGAGTAGATTTTATGAGACTGTCCAGGTCAGGGGTGGCCAACCTTATCCGCAAAGAGCCGCAGTGTATGCGGGTTTTCGCTGTAACTCCCTAATTAGATTACTGATTAGAGGACTGATTGGCTGAAGAGTCCTCACACCTGGGTTTGAACAGCTGACCTAAAGGTTACCCCAAAAACCTGCATACACTGCGGCTCTTTGCAGATAAGGTTGGCCACCCCTGGTCCAGGTAAAACGATAACAAAGGGTAATGTGTCCCCCAGCCATTACAGTTTATTATAACCACGTGTTTGTATTTTTCTAATATGAGTGTGTTAATTAACCTATACTTTGGTATCTGTAAATCTAACAATGCGGTGATCAGACATGGGGAACGCGCTTAATAATCTGTAGCACGGAGCAGATCGTTACTGCTTCACAACTGGGGTTGGCCAGTTGGCGTATCACTCGCAAAGAGAACCCAGTGAAGATCCCGGCTGCTGTCTACACTGTATTATTCCCCTCTACACTGGGTGGGACTGGAAACACATAAACACACAGAAAGAGAGAGGGAGCAAGAGAGACGTACATACACACACAGCAACTTACGTCACTGGCTTATGACCAGAGCCCAAATAAGAAACTATGGTCTGGCAAAGTTCGGGTCAAAAGGTTTCCATTTGCTTCGATGTTGTAACCCAACACCAGAAGGGAACGACTATCAAAACTTCATTTGGGAAAACAGGCCTTCGGTACCAAGCAAAGATTTTGCAGGTGAAGCCACTTTACTGTTGGTTTTGGAATTTAAGAGCCTCAGTAGAATGTTAACAGACAACTAGACCTATTTAAAAAAAAAAAACTACTGGAGCTATAATTCATTGGCGACTGGTTTTTCAGGAGTGCGCACTGAACTTTAATTCACACTCGTGGAGGAGGAGGAGGAGGCGGGGAAGCGCACGCGGGACTCACGCCAGAAGGGCCAGCGCACGCGGGACTCACGCCGGCCGCAGCTTTGCAGTTTAATTGCCGGCTCTCCCTCAAACTCTTTAAATATATTAACGAGTACGACTAATATAAATAAAAAATATAGATTCGCCGGCTAGCGTAAGTCGAGTGAACTGAAAACTCAACCGCGAATCGCATTTTAACTATTCAAACCAACATAGCTATATAATATACATATATACATATAATATACATATACACACATATATACATACACATATATACACACACACACATATATATATATATAGCCTAATTAATAGTCAGCCGTATCACATGTATTTAGACTTGACTGAAGTATGACTTCCATATGAATTAAAATGTATTCAGGAGGCCTATTTAAAAACTGCACAGTATTCCAGTATCTCCTATATCTCCTATAGGCGATATAAGAGCAACCTGTCCGTTAATCTATGTTCCCTTTTTTGGTGCAGTATAGCGATCACTGACATTACAATGACTATGAATGAAAACATTTTTGAACAAAATATACATGATGAAATTACTAATAAATATGAGTAATGACAAGTTCATGCTTTGTTAATCTGAAAACGTAATTAAATTCAAATACGTGAAAAGATGCAACCCATGGTATTTATGGGAGCAAATTGTCTAAATACTACATTTTTGAAAATATGAATAACGAAGAAAAGATACAAATCCTGGTTACAGAGAAGAAATATCTGCATTAATAAAGTTCGTGGCTATGCGTTTTTCTTATAAGCATATTAGATCTTTGATTTTACTTCACTGCATCCAAGTAGGGCACAGTTATCTCCAGGCAAACTGTAATCGGCACGTTTGTTACTTAAGACAAAGGACGGACTCGTGTTACTGGAGCAGCCTACCTGTTTCCCTCATGTTTCTGCACGTTTCTTTGGACAAATTCGCTGAAACAGTTTTTACTTAGCTTTATCGATTTATTTCTTGCTTGCCTGAATCAATGCGTGTCGCTTTAGGCTTGGACGTGCATTCGTGTTCAAGAAATTACAAGCTCGATGATATATCGCTCTTGCTTTAAAGTTCTTTCCCTGAACAGGCTCGACCGTAAATAAATAAAAATAAAATGACAGTACTCACCAAGCCTAGTGATCATCCGTACCTTAGTAGCGAAGAGTTCAGTTGAGAATATGCGGCTCTCGGAGTATCTGGAGTCAAGGAGTTAACTAGAGTGATTATGAAAGGAGTGGTGGAAAATGTGACATTTCAGATCCATCATTTCTATTTCTTGCCTTGTCTTGAGTTACTGAAGCGGCTCCTGCGTCTTGATGGGTGTTCTCCAGTCGTTCTCCCCCCCTCGCCCTTTGCCTCAACTAGGAGAAAGTGGTCAGGTGTTGCGTTCACACACCCAGCTGTCCGCTATCCAGAGTTCTCTGCTTCAACCTGATGAGTCACTCCGGCGGCTGGAGCACCTCGTCTAAACACTGCAGAACACAAGAGGGAAAAAGAGGCAGAGAATAGCAGGCAAAGCGGGGGACAAAAATAGCAGGGTTATTGTGGAGGGCATTTCAGCCGCTTGTCCCAAAGTAATCTGTTATCAATACTGGGCCCCGAATGTTTCCCGTCCACTATTAAAATGCCTTGACTGCCACAATTATATTAGCCTCCAGCTAAAAGGGAATAGCTCCCGGAGACACGCACCCTCTCTCTGCCTCTCACAGGCATGCACGCACGGACACATACTCCTCATGTCTCCGTCCTCCTGCACTTAGTTTTATCCCTTAAAGGGACAACACCTTTTTTTCCTCCCAAAGTTAAGCTTCGGCAGATTCCCGTGTTTTTTGTCCCGCATTTAGGCAGCGATGTCTCTGTCTGCAGCCTCCTTGTGATCTGCAGACTTTTGTAATTCCCACAGAAAGACGATGCAGACGGAAGGCTTGTGCCGCAGAACCGTCTTTAAAACCATTATAAAAGCGACCCTGAGCACCTATCCCATACTATCAAGTCTTGAATAACGTTGTTTACAAGTCCCTCATAATATTTAATGAAAAACTCAACAGTCTCTTAGATGTCTTCGTATAGCAATGACTCTGAAAAAATGTTAGTGGTGGACGGTAAGTGACTACTGACAACAGAGAGAAATAGCACGGACGGTAAGTGACTACTGACAACAGAGAGATAGCACGGACGGTAAGTGACTACTGAGAAATAGCACGAACTAAATTCTAAATAGGCACTAGCATAATAGAACTGGAGTAGCGGAGTCAATGAAAAACAGGCAAATTTAAGTTTGACACTAGATCTTTAGGTAGCCCTAAGCAGTCACCCCCCCATCATTGCCTGCTCTTTTAATTCTGCTGTCACTGGACCAAGATCCGCTATAAAACTTCAGTTATTCCTGGAGGATATGTACTTTTTTGTGATGAACTGTTTGTTACAACTTTGACACAGTCATGGAGAGGCAGGGGTGTGGGCAGCAACAGTCTAAACACTGAGCAGGCACAGCAGAGTCGAAAACGAGGCAGTGACATAAAAATGAACGCAATGGCCTACAAAGGTGGATCAGGATAAATTTGGCAAAAGTGATGCATATAAATACAGTACCAGTGTTCCTCAGTGGTGTCAGAGGAATAGACGTGACTCACAAAGCAGTTTGGGTGAGCTGAAAGCAGTGAAATCACATGGACACACTGCCTTCACTGTTTCCGAGAGAGTATGAGGCAGAAAGGGCACCATCACTGCTTACTAAGCCTCCAGACACTGCAGAGGGTTCTTGTAAGTTACACGCTTCACTGCACACCTTACACTTGGCCTATATCCTGCTTTTTACGGTTTTCAAAAAACTTTGTTTTAAGCTACCCACCTGGATAGAGAAGAAAACAACAAAGGAATTATTTCATTTCAAACATGAGCCCTGCTATGGAAATAAAATACCTGGAATATAAGGAGGAGGGGCTATTTTCCTTCACATGCCAGGGCTGGGGGTTTGAATCCCACCTCTGAGTATCCCAATTCCCTCCCGCAATCTGAAATCATGCAGCTGGAAGAGAGGAACGCAGGAAACCAACAGTAATGAACATAGGGTAACTACAACTGATAATCACACAGCAACACAGAAACGGTGTTGGACTGGCGATTCCACACTCGGTGGCCAGTTTATTAGGTACACCTAATACGCTAATGCAAACAGACTGCTACTCCAAACAGGAGTCTGGCTGCCACTAAACACACAGAACATCCAGCCAAGGTCAAGAGCTTCAGTTACCATTTGGCTGAGCATCAGAACAGTGAAGATACCTGATTGAACGTTGCGTGATTGTTGGGGCCATTCATTCTGCTTCCAGCATCTTAGAAACATCCGTCTGCCTTCCTAGGGTTTCCATGGTGTGCAGAGATTACAGAGACCAGTGCAACGGACAGAAAAAACATCCACTCCATGGCATTATTGCAGGCCAAAACACCTTATGAAAAAGAGAGGTCTGAAGAGAATAATGGCCAGACACACTAAAATGTCAGGTTTGAGAGCTATCGGGCCTTGTCCCATGTGACCTCTCCCTGATTGCTCAGCAGTTCTCGCTGGTCATCCTTGCCTGGTGTCACCCTACTGTAGGGGTCTCCAACTCTGGTCCCGGAGAGCTACTATCCGGTACGTTTTCTGTTCCACCTGGCTTCTGATGAGCCACACCTGGCCCTGGTATTTACCTGAGAACAGGTGTGGCTCATCAGAAGCCGGGTATGATAGAAAACCTACTGGACTGTATCTCTCCAGGACCGGAGGCGGAGACCCCTGCCCTACTGTGTTTCCCTGCTGCCTGGCCGCTGTAATGGCCTTAGAGGTCAGCCGTCCGGACTCCTTATTGGTTGTGGGTTTGAAGCTGGCCAGCCCCAATAAACATTTATGTTATATTGTGGTTTTATGTTTTTTTTGTGTATCATTTATTTCAGTTACAGTTGCTTGTTTTGTTTTCTGTTTGCAGTATGTTCAGTTTTCCTTGATTTAGTTTCCCTTGTTTTCTTTTATGTTTTGAACTTTCTGTTTCTGTTAATTGACCTCGCCTGCTCCTCGCTGCCCCTAGTTTGTAGCAGCCCACACCTGTTCCTTGTTAGTCCTTGTTATCTGTGTGTATATATGTACCTGCCCTTGCCTCGCTTCTTCAGTTGGTCATTGTGGCTGTTTCCGTGTGATTATCAGTCGTAGTTATCCTGTGTTCCGCTCTTCCATTAGAATTGCTGTTCCTTGTGTCACTCCGAAGCCTCGGTTCCTGTTTTATCAGTTTTTTTTGACCCCTCGCGGTCCTCTTATTAGTCCTTGCTGTTTCATTAATCCAGCCCCATGTGTCGAGAGCTGTCTCTTCTTTGTCATGTCCCGCAGTAACACCAAAGTTTACGGGAAAGGTACGAGCAACAGATGTAAGCGCTCCGGACAACAGTGGTATGCAGAATATACTGAATGGCTTCTCTCAACACACAAGACATCAAACAATAGCAGAAGAGAGTCTGATATTGGGGGGGGGGCACGTCTTAATAATTCAAGTACAAAAGTCTATTTATCGGGGTGATGGATGCATACAAATGAAATGTTCACATGACTATTATAGGTTCCTACGCCGCTATCCTCGAAGCAGTTTGGCAGGTAATGTCCTACCAGTATTAACTAGATGTACCTAATAGTTGGCCAGAGTGTGTATATACTGGCTATAATGTGTGAGCCCTGTGACACAAGATGGTTGGATGGCTGAAATGTAAATGGCCTCAGCTCCGCATTCTAGGTTAAAGGAGATAAAAGCTGTGCAGTCTTTCCGCTGTGGGTTTGCCACGCCCTTTTCACCCATGCTGTTCAGCGAGGGCCTGTGCTGCCTCAGTGATGAATGTGCGGTGCAAGGCTCCCCCCCACCCTTTGTTTATCCACAGTGCTGGGCTCCAGCCCGCCAATCAGAAGGGGGGGGGGGCTCCAGCCCGGCCAATCAGAAGGGGCTCATGAGGGTGGCTGGGGGAGGCGGTAGGGATGCTGAGCGTGCTACTGCAGCAGACAGGAAGGCCACATGCAGGGGCAGCGCCCCCCGCCTGCGGTGAAGGGGGGGGCACACGGCATGTGACCCACACCCATCTGCATTGCCCCACCCACATCCCCCAGAGCCGCCCCCTTTCTTCCCCCCCCTTTTCCAGCTTGTTCCGGTAAGACTCTTCTGAGAAAATCAACAAGTTGTTGATAGCATAAGAACTTGAATACATCTTACGATAAACCTTAATTAGTCCTTTTGGTTTGTCTTTTGGATGCAGGTTTATTGTACTATAAGTTGCCATTGTGCTTCTCCCGCCCTGGAGGACCTTCCTGGTGTCCTGCTCTCCACACGTGACTCGTTTACAACCTTCATTCTGCTCAGCTGTGCGCTGATCCTGCTGTCGACCGTCGAGTCAAACGAAGAAATGAATGAACACTGGAAGTGAGAGCCGCTCAGAGAAGCATCCCCCCCTTTAAAGATGTTAAAGGGCCTTTATAAAGAATTCTTTCTCTTAACACAGATCAGGAAATAAGCTTTTCACTTCTCATTAAGCACATGGTTTGGCACCTTCAGATGAAAATTGTTCCCAACACAGAAGCCAAACTATGCTATTCACTGTCAGCCATGGGGGAAAAAAAAGCTAAAGTAATCCTTTTGTTTGTAGGATTTGCTGTGCACTGTGTTATTTAAAGGCTGGTGCAGTCAGGGTGCCCCAGTAACGGGCAACACCCACGGCTGTCTGCTGTAAATTATACAGTTGTGTGATTTGGCAATGGCTCACTCTCACTGAAGAGGCTTACTAATGCTCAATAACATGAACCGCAAACTGAAGCACGATTTCTTAATATCCTGTGTGTAACCTCAAATAACGTCAGGTTAGGTACCGTCAGAAATCTTCAAATTTATACTTTTTTTTTTTTCCCCTTGTTAATCTACAGTGGCGCATGTGGTCTTGCCCACTGGGTGTTTTGTGTTTGGCCCACTGTGGAATTGGATCCCGCTTCAGTTTAAACTGTAGAGAAAACAGAACATCGTCTTTCGATTGACGGGATTTATGCCCATTCAATTTGAGCACAAATAGCCACAGGAAGAAGCATCCAGGCTCTATTAAATTATCCCTTGAAGGCACTTCCTCATCTCAATCATATGTCTCCTGCATTGGCCTATAAAGCATATTTATATTCATAATGAACGATGACTCCGGTGGATAAAAATGCGTAATAACAACACAGTAAGCAGGGTAACTTGAGATGACACTGGAATACATCACTCAAAGTGAGAGGGGGATGGGGAATGAGGCAGCGCTGCTATCTGGTCGCTCGGCCTCCATCGCTGCGTTTTCAACGTGCTGTTAGTATGCAACTCCAGTAAATCGTTTCAAGAGGCGGGGTGGGGGGTTGTCAGCTATTACCCACTGATAATGCTTTCTAGTTGAACTTGCAACAATTTCCTGTTAGCACACTAACGGAAATGTTCCCAAACAGGAACCATCGTGCACAAACCCCCAAGTTTCACACGGGCGATACGACAAGGTGAGCTAACAGCTACTCAGAATCGTATCGCGGCCCCAGACCAGTAGGACAAAGAGCAACAATGTTCATAATGTGATGTAAGGGTTGTGCTGCTATAAGGACTAATTGATATTGAAGTTCAGTGTGACAGAGCTTGTTTCTTACTGCTGCCGGTTTCTAAATGGCCAGCATTCCGCCTGCCGCTCTGGGACAGCAGCTCCGTGGGAGTTTAATTGCCTTGAATTTCCACTGCTGAGTTCATTACATTAACAGCCCAACCCACACACTGCATACCTCTGGCCTGCCGCAATTTGTTATTGTATTTATTAGCCTGGCGGGGCCTGATCTGTTTCCAGGCCTGATCTGAGGTCAGCAGCAGTAGCATTAGACTCCCTTGTAATCCACTGTCTGTACCAGTGAGAAGCTGACTAAAGAACGCAATGAATGAAAATAAGGAAATAAGGCATCGGCGTGTTATAAATGGCATCTGTAGCTCAGCTTTACACTCAGCGTGGATGCACAGATACACGTCAAACAGCAGGTCTTACGTAGTTTTCATTGAAAGCCACATTCATTTCAAATATTTTTAGATTTTATCAAGATTTAAGGCAATACCGATGGGGCTGAGTGCATTTAGGATCCTGTCAGCAAGTGTATCACTGCAGAGAGATAAGCAGCTTCAGGTGTCTGCTTCCAAACCCTGACTTTTGTTTATGAGCTATCGTGACCAACAAGGTCTGTAGCTATTGGCTGTGCAGGGTGGGTCCGTTGGCTGTGGAGGGCTGGTCCGTTGGCTGTGCGGCGCTGGTCCGTTGGCTGTGCAAGGCGGGTCCGTTGGGTGTGCAGGGCGAGTGCTAGCAGGGCGAGTCTTTTGAGGAGGCGGTGCAGAGTGAATCTAGCTTCATGTGTAACTCCAGCTTGCCGTGCTCTTGAATACTTGTACATGCAATATCAGCAACCATGAAATTACAGCAAGCACTTCTATGTTATGAAATATTGCCTGGAAATTCATTACAAGCGATGCAATCTACTTTGAAGGAAGGTCAGTGAAGCTTTTAAATATATATACATACAACTGTTATTACAATGAAAGTACAGTATGGTATCTGTAACTTTTCCAGTGAATGAGAATTGTGTATTTAATTGCACTTCTGTAATCCACAGTTCTGGTTCTCCGTGGCTGAAGCCCAGGAGGAACACTGTACACTTCAGCACCCTCCAACCTCGCGTAGCTGCCCTGTGCCAGGAATCACACAGGGCGTGATTTGTAGGCGTGCACCATCCGAGACAGAGTGAAAATGGCTTGCTGAGTTGGCATCCCCTCACAAAATGGCACCCCCCTCTAGGTGGCCACCTACGTCGCCTAATGATTTGACCCTGTTTTTCTATAATGCTGTACCATTAAGAGCAGACATATTAGAACTATATTCTGATCAGAACTGGATAAAATGAGAGATATACAAGACCAAATTCAAAAACAATTTGAAATTTTACATATTAATGTTTCTACCGCTTAATATCTATGTCTAATGTCCTTTTAAACAGTCATGTGTCAGAGAAGAAGCATTAAAAGGCCACAAGTTACTGTAAAGCGCTAAGTGTTAGCATTAGCCTTTTCCCATTCTCCACAGGCACAGTGCTGGGGGGGGGTGACCTAGCGGACAGCTCTCCTGAATGCATTAATGACACTTAATGGGGGAACTGGCTCCGCTGGTCCTGGCTCTCCATTATCTCTGCCTGGGTATTACTGCAGTGATGGGCCGTCCTATTGCTCTGACCTTTCGGAGCTCGTCTGCTCACAGCGATGCCAGCTGCCTCATCGAGTTCCACATTGCATCAGTCATGACTGTTATTAGCGTTGCGGCTCCGGCCTGCAGTCCCTGTTAAGCATCTATTCCCTGCTCAGCCGCCACTGGCCTCCCTCCTCCCTCCCGCTCTCAGCCCCCGTCCTGTTTCTCAAACTCCGCTTGGCTGCCCCCCCCGTTTTACATCAGGCTCCAATCAATGCAAAATCCCAAATTCAGGCTTCAGAGTCATGCTGGATACTCCTGTAAAACACCCAGCTTTCATGAGGCCATAATCGCCATGAAAACAATGGTGCATCGTTTTACCATTTTGCATGTGTCTTTACATACTACACGAGGCATGAGCATGCAGTACTGTAATTACCGATGCCGTTTATATTGGTTTGTGGAAAAGAAAAGTAAAATAGCAGAGCTCAGTAAGACATAATGCTTTTTCTAAAGGACAGTACACATTCCTCAATGCTTACAGTCATGCATTTTTCTCTCAAACACAAGGCAACACCTCATACATTTTTGCTGAATTATTAATACTGTAAAATGTGTTCTTACGGTGCAATCAGAACTGCCTGCTTTGTATGTGGCCCTGCAGCCTTTGTGTCACCTGTCTGGCTCCCTACATTTACCGCCCCTACTAACTTTGCACTTTGCACGAATCGCTGACCTTGACACCAGTATGGAATTTCTATGCCAAACAAAGGAAGGAGGATGCGGAGGCTTGGCTGGCGCGGCTTGCACGCCCGGCGCCGTGTGTCGGGGTGCAGCGCCTGCCCTGCGATTTCACAGCTTGCATGCCATCCTGCGTACACCTGGGAGGAATTGGCAGTGGCTCCTTCACGGCCAGGGGTCCCATCCGGGGGAACATGTGCTACCTGCATGCTTCACCTCTGGATCTTTTATCAAACCTGCGTTAAACCATTTTTAAATTATTCATTCAATTTGATTCTGGAAATGTGTCTGGTGTTGCCGTGATCCATAGCTGTCATAACAAGTTGCTCTGGTGCAATTATGAACAATTACCCACACCTAAAATTCCTTTTATAATGTGTTTAGTTTCTTCTCACAGGGAAAATTACACATAATGGAAATAATGAATAGTGAAGTCCTTTAAGTGTAATTCCAGGGTATAATCTAGTCATTCATTTCCAAGCTTTCCCAAAAGCGAGGCATTTTTTTCACTCTTATTCTAAACCTGGAAAAAGAAAGAATCAGTCCCCACTGGTTCTGCAGCAACAATAAATTAGCGGACAGGTAAAAGGCGTGTTTTCTTTTGTAATAAACTGGTGATCTGTTCAAGCACATAACTGATAATCCAAACTTTACAAAACTAGGTAAGTTTTTTGTAAGCATCGGGAAATAGACATTGAAAATACTTAGTCCTAAAATCCCATTTTGTAATTTAAATTTAAATTCAGTTTTATTCATATTAAAAGGATCACTTTAGCAATGGCAAAGAAATCCTGCTTGGCACAGTGTATAGAAATTGAAATCATTTACTTTTTCGTTTTGATGGAAGATATTTAACAAAACTGTAAGTTGTAAAATAAAACTGGCATTCATATTAGTATTTTATCATTTCTGAAGTTTTTTCAGAGACTCTTGACAAAGGTATTGTGCTGTATGGCTCCCTTTACATCTTTACATGATAAATAGATTTTCAGCTCATGGTTCTGCACAGCAGGGCTTGTTCTCTCCAGCTTCTGACAATTCGGTCATTAAACAGCATGATTAGATCCCTCTCAGCACTACCAACACAAGTGCTGTTCCGCTTCAGCGCTCAAAAACAGCCAAAAAAAATGTGACAAGAATGTGAACTTATTGTAGACTCCAAAGACATAGCGCCCCCTGTCTTGCACATATATACAAAAAAACCTGAAAAAAACAAACAGACCTGTATTTTCATCCATGCATCCATCTTTCAACCACTTATCATGGATAGAGATGCAAGTAAATCTGGAGTCTACAGGCAACAGGGGCCACAAGGAATGGGATCCCCTAGACAAGGAAGGGGATCCCCCTAGACAAAATGCCAGTGGGGTGCAGGACATATGCACAGTGTTTACATTTTGTCTTAAACAGGGGTGTCAAACTGCAGTCCTGGGGGGCCGGACCCCTGTGTATCTTAGTTCTTTCCCTGATCCACCAAATGATTCAACTCAACAGCACAAGAAGTTGAATCTGGTGTGTTAAACGAGGGGAAACCGAAAAATGTGCTGGGCTCCGGCCCCCCAGGACTAGAGTCTGACACCTGTGGTCTAAAGTGACCTCGCCATACAAATGGACAGCATTATTATGAATTCCCATAATGTATAGACTCCTGGTGACCATATAGTTCACTGCCTCCAGTGACATGGGCATCACAGTGACAGCTGTGGCCAACTGTCTTATTACTGGTCTTCTGCTTCCCATATACAGCACCAGCGTTTCCAAATCTGGTCCTTGGGGACCCACAGACGGAACATATTTCTGCAAGAACATGGACCACCTACAGGTCCCCAAGGAATGGGTTGGGAAACACTGCCATACACAAATCCATTCACCCAACACTTTTATTCATAACAGTGTACCGCAGATGGAAAGTTCATCATTTACGACGGCTCTCTGCGAGCTAAACCCACAATCTTTGCATTATCAGCACAGTGCTCTACTTGCAGGGATACCAAATTAAATAGTAACAATCGCAAGCTATTATCGTTTATAATTATGTCCAACGTACCCATCTGATAAATGACACCATAACAAATACAAGAGTTACATTTAGAATGCTACCGCAAAAATGAATTATGTTATCCAAATAGTTATTGTGAAATAAAATCTAGCCTGTACGAAATGGATTTGTATAGACATATTCATGTCCAAAACAAATTGCCATTATAAATAAATAAGACAACTCAGCTGATGAAATACAGAAAAAGGTTAGTGCCGAAATAAGTGAATTAGCATTTAAGAACTTTGGAATTGCATTATGGGTTGTTTTTAAGCTGTGTTGCTTTAAATTTGTTCCCCTGCTGTCTAAAGACATGCAGTTGTAAATTGCCCATAGAGTGTGATAGACTGGCACGGTCATCTTGGGTCAACTTGAGTCCCCCAGCATTTGGAATGTAAATAGTCATATTCAACAAGATAAAATTTTAATTTTTAGTGTGCGATTCTATAGTAATGTGTTTTTTAAATATTCAAATGCTAAAATTTTCCTCTTGCTTCCTCATATATTTTATCAAATATTATTTTACACATGACTAAATAATGATATTTTGTCTTGTGTGGTTCTACTTAATTATTTATTTGTTTGTTTGTTTAATTTGTTTATTTAACGGGGGATTGTTTGCCGGTTATGTGAATGCTGTAAACTAAATTTACCTGTCGGTACAAATAAGTAACCTCAACATACAGCTTCATTCAGTTGCTAGTATGCGAACAGTAATATGCATGAAGATTCTGCTCTCAAATCCAGATTCAAAATATTTACATCTAAAGAGACAGCTGCAGAGAAGAAAAAATACAATACGGTCCATTCTGAAAGAGTCTCCCGTGATATAAGATGAATTGTACCATGCTCTGTACTATGTGCTGGGATTCAAGGATTGCTGTTTTCACACGTCTTGATTGTGGTCTTCAGACACATATTAAATATCATTTCATTAGTTACAGAAGCTATTTAACATACGAAGCTGAGAAATAGAATTTAGCACCTACCGAATACACCCCCATATAACTCCAGCATCAAAAAATTGCTGGATTTGTGGCTAAATTCTTTTTTGAAATGAAGTCGCTGACGGAGCCTGAAAGCCCACTGCATTAGAATGTAAAAGCATTACCCCAACTCGGCCAGCAGTGGCGCTGTAGTTCGTAAAATTCGACAGTTGATAGGTGTCCATAGCTCCTGAAGGGAGCTATCGAACCACGATCAAATGGTTTGGGGTCCACTCGTAATAATGATTTACACTAAAAACTTAAATACTGTTTTTTTACCATGGTATTTTTTTTACAAATATAAAATTAGGCGAATATAGAGGAATCGCTCACAAATAAACTGTCTCTATTTTAATAAACTTAGGTGGCTACCGAGAATGCCGGAGGGTCCTAGCTGCACTCGCGGTGTGTTAGAGTACGCGTGAGCTTCCGCTGGCGATTTGTAGATTCTGTTAAGCCGGCGTTTCAGTCAGCATTTAAATATTCATACAGATTGAGCTTTAAGAACACTACAAACATGTTTGAAGAAGCTAGCGAGGTGTTTGACAACATGTTTAAGTCTTCTTTTCCGCTGACATTTATTGTGTTTTTACCAGCGGTGCTTATTCTCGTCTCTCCGCTTCCAGCCGAGGCAGCGCACGAATTCACAGTGTACCGCATGCAGCAGTACGACTTGCAGGGGCAGCCGTATGGTAAAAATTCTTTATGTTGATAAATCCAGAAGACGAGATCTGTATACAGTTTAACTAAATAAGTAGCTGTGAAAACAGTACAAGTCCCCCGGGAAACGGTTGATTGGCAGCAAGTAGGGACCTGTTTATGTTGTGGCACAACCCGTTCCTGTAATCTCAGTTAGCTATTGCATCACGATAATTGTTCGTTTAAAATTTTGTCATTTCCGAAATTGTTTCATAGCACTGAAGGTAGAATGGTAGACGTCGGTGTTCATGCACGGCAGTGATTCAGCCTGCACTGCGAGGCCTATGTGCCCAGCATAACTCGTACCAAGTGATTTGTCAATGGCAAGTCGTATCATGCCTTTTTTTTATAATGTGACCTTGTGTTTCCCCGGTTTAATCAAAATGAATTTATTTTTAGGCTCAGTTTAGGAGTGTTTAATAACGAGTTGCGCTCAAATTGCAGGCACCCGGAATGCCATACTGAACACTGAGGCCCGCACGGTAGAAGCCGAGGTGCTGAGTCGCCGCTGTGTTATCATGCGGCTGCTGGATTTTTCCTATGAAAGGTACCAGAAAGCTCTGCGTCAGTCCGCCGGGGCCGTAGTCATCATCCTCCCTCACAACATGTCCACCATGCCGCAGGACATAGTACAGGTAAACGGTAACTTTTCATTGCCTGCAATGCAATTTGCATTCCAAACATGGCATAGTGGTAAATTACTTTTATAAATCTGTCTGCTCAGTTATTCTGTTCCTTCTTTGTCTTTCTGTCTGCAAATTTTCCAGCAGTTCATGGAGATGGAACCAGAGCTTCTGGCCACGGAGACCATTGTTCCGGTGTACTTTGCTTTGGAGGATGACGAGCTGCTGTCTATATATGAGCAAACCCTCATGTCCTCATCCTCTCAGGGCTCTGCATCTGCAGCAGAGGGTAGGTGGCGTTGTCTTTGGTCTCTGTTTCTGAAGGTCTTTGCAGAGTAGTTCCTGCAAAATGTGTCCTGGCTTCAAGTATTGATAAAGTAGAAGGTTGAAATGCAGTAATGCATTTACAGGTCAAATGTATTGTATTGAAAATATGTATTTTCAGAGGTGTAAGTACAAGTAAAAAATCTAGACCAAGATTTTGTTTGGATAAAGTCGCAGTGATGGAGTACTCAGCTCGTTGGTTAACAACAAATCAAACAAATTTATTTTTGTATTGCGCATTATCACGACTTCACATCATCTCAAAGCACTTTACAGCATCCCCACCCAAAGCCCCCAGTGAGTAAGCCATAGGCGACAGTGGCAAGGGAAAACTCCAGAGAAGGAAGAAACCTTGGGAGGGACCAGACTCAAAGGGGGAGCCCATCCTCCAGGGGCTGGCAGGGAGAGTCAAAT
>JABFEA020000036.1:1954858-1968886 GCA_019775915.2 Cyphomyrus plagiostoma | reverse complement strand
GGCCTGACCTCGATGGGAGGAGAAAATGCAGATCGGGGAACCTTTGGGTGTAGGAACTGCTCGGTCCCTTTGTAGTGTTTTGGCCCCCTTTTGTAATCCATGACCTTTGGAGCATTGATGGGTGACAGATCTCCATTTTACTCTGTAGGGTACCCCAGGAGACCTACAGATCTTCACTGAGCAAATGGTGAGAACCTTCTCCTTCATGAGTCGGGTGTCTTTGCCTGATTGGCTGCCGTCACACACACTTCTGACCACATGTGAGGGACAGTTGGCGACACAACGCAGTGTGGCTGCCTCTGTGTCTGTCTCTCTCCTTAACACCTGTGATATTCATTCACTTTTTGGGCTCCACTTAGCAGGTACAGCAGGAGCACCTGTCCTCAGTGGTGGACTGGCTGACGTCCCAGCCACGTGCCGCCCAGCTGGTGGACAAGGACAGCAGCGTGGTGAACACCCTGGAGTACCACCTGGGCCGCTACCTGAAGGATGTGAAGAAGCACACAGTCAAAGCTGATAAGAGGTAACCTCCTCTGTCGGCCTGATCACACTGCATGTGCCCCCTGAGAAAATGTCATCTTGGGCCCAATTTTACAGGTTTCGCATATTCAAGGGCCCCTCCTGAATCTTCCAGGGTATTCATGCCCCTCCAAGGCCCCCACATTGGGCTAATCACTGGAAACCAGCTTAGATCAGTACTAATTACATGTACAACAGAAGCTGTGACTTGTGTTTGATAAATCACGTGCGTTCTCTGCACATGATGCATCTGAACGGTCTCATCAGTCGTGAGAGGGATGGAGGTGATGATGGAGATCTGGAGCAGTTGTGGCTTCCAGTGGACACCTACTCTGTGCTTTTGCATCTAAACATGTCAGAATAATGCTTAGTGTGGAGCAATGCAGACTTACAAACTGTTTATGTATAAAATTAACTCTGCAGCGTTGGCCTTTTGCCTTTACACTACAGCTCACCTGAATCAATTGAATTCAATAAAACCAGGAATCTTTTTTTTGAATGTCCTGTTGTCGGCCAATAGGTGGCGCTATGGCCTCACACACTTCCACGGTTACATATCGCTGAGCTTTTTTCTGTGTTTCGATTTTTCAGGGACCCAGAATTTGTCTTCTATGACCAACTCAAGCAAACTATGAATGCATACAAGTAAGGCATCGTCCTCACGTCTGACACGTGCCTTGTGTTTGCTCCGGCCCTCATGCACCGCTGTAGCTTCCCCTCTCACACTCCGTTCCTGTGCTCAGGGTGAAGCCGGCCATCTTTGATCTGCTCCTTGCATTTTGTATAGCAGCCTACCTGGGCATGATGTACCTGGCTGTCCAGGTAAAACAATCTCACTCGGGCTCATGTCCTTTTAGGTCAGGGCGCTCATTCCCGCTGGAGGTCGACCGCCCTGCACAGCTCAGCCACAGCCCTAATGTAACACACCTGATGGATAATCGGGCCCATCAGTGCCAGCTGTGTTGAGGCTCTAATACTGATTATCTGCATCGGGTGTGTTGGGCTCTGGCTGGGCTCTGCAGGGTGGTCGATTCCCAGGCGCATGCTTCATGTGATATTGGATGGGCTTAAGTCAGGCCCATATTCATCCATGCTCCGCATGTTTCTGCAGCACTTTGGGGTTCTGTATGGCGCCATGCGCAGAGTCATCCAGCCCAAGACCAAGCAGCACTGATGGCATGGAGAGCTTTGGTTCCCCGAGAGCCCGTTTGCAAGGGCTGCTCCACCCCTGAGGCTGAGAATTGTTGTGATTGGGTTTTTTACTTTTTTTTTTTTGTCACGGTTCGATTCGTCTTGCCAATTTTGTCATCCGGAGCTCCTAGCTCAGCCTTTGGTCTTCCTCCACCAACCAGCAGCCGCTCTCCGTTTTGATCCTCGACTGTCCTCAGACGTCTCACCCCACCACACTTCTGGACACAGGCGACACTCAGCCATACTTCCATTTTCGGCAGCTATTGTGGGCTTAAAGACGAGCAGGTGGGAAAGGTTAGGCTTAGGGTTAGCTGGAAAAGCAGGGGTGTCACTCATACATGCAGTATTTTATCTTCTGTGAATCTTGGGAGTATTTTGGAGGGAAAATGGTGGCAATGCAAGCTTTTGCGTTACCTGCATGAAATGTGCTACTTAAAAAGCAGTGTTGAATTTTCCCATTTGAGACTAACAATTTTTAATTGTTAGACTCCTTTAAAAGACCTTGGCCCTTAATACTGAGATTGACACATCACATGCATAGCCAAAATATGCATTCATGTGTGCATCAGTCCTACTTACCCATGCCGTTATCACCGGGAGTCCTTACTGTGTTACGCCTCTATAAAAGATGCCTTCATGAGGGTATTTGAAGTTGTCCGGTTCCCTGGATCATTGATGTCCACTGCACTGAGTAATTCTTTACCAACACATTAATATGTGGTACTTCCACTGGGGATAGACACTTGGATTCCGTATAAAAATGGCAGTTATATTTGACAATATGTATCAGATATTAATCTGCAAGTACTTGCTGTCCATATTCACCACTTGTCGCAAATTCCTTTCCTCTCATTTTCAGGACTTCAAAAGCTTAACTGCTCTGAGCATCCATTTGCGGCTTGGTGCTGGTTTGTCCGTTTCGCGATGGACAAAACTGGTTTGGTCATTATGTTCATACAGAGCATTACGAGAGCCATATACTCCATAAATGTGAAGCACCGCTGTCCCAGCCTTACTGCGTCTGACCACAGGAAGTACTGTGAGGTACAAATCTTAATTTATTGGAGCGAAGATTGCATTAATGTGCACTGAACCAAACCCTGTTCTGTTCCTTTTACCTACAAGTCTGGATGGTATCACACTTGATTTGTGATGCGTGATTCTCAAGAAAAGAATAAATGTTTGAAAAGACTCAGTTTCTGGTTTTCACATTTTATTTGAAGGAAAAGCTGGGCACATGAATAACACTGGTCCTTTCTCAGTAAAAAGGGCCAGTTTCACCCAAATGGTCAAACTGACATTTGTCAGGCTTCACCAACAAATGAGCCACTTGCAAAAACTTGAAACACCGACACACTTTAATTAAAAAATGTCCATGTTTGAAAATTTTAAATCCACAGCGCTATCCCCGTGTCTTAAATAATGGAAAGTACATTTTTTACTTAAAATAAAAGATGCACCTTTCGATGCCTGCTGCTTGACAGTCTTTACTACGGGTCAGGAAACGTTGATGATGGACAAACTGGCACATCATGAACCATTTGCTGTACTTTCTGACCCCACTAGATGGTGCTCTCTGATCAAAAGGAGGACAACGAAGCATGCTATGAAGCAACCCGAGGGCACCATCTAGTGGGGCCAGAAAATGCAGCAAACCATCCATGAAGGATCATTTTGTCCATCACTAGTTATGGTTTGATGGTGGTGCAGTGGTTAGCACTGTTGCCTCACACCTCTGGGACCTGGGTTCGAATCTGGGATACGTGTGTGGAGTTCGCATGTTCTTCCTGTGTCGTCGTGGGGTTTCCTCTGGGTACTCCAGTTTCCCCCCCACAGTCCAAAGACATGCTGAGGCTGATTGGAGTTACTAAATTGCCTGTAGGTGTGCGTGTGTGACTGTGCCGTGTGGCCCCCTGTCCATGGTCGTTCCCTGCCTCGTGCCTGTTGCCTCTGGGATAGGCTCCGGACCCCCCACGACCCAGTTGGAGGATGGATAGATAGTTATAGTTGCCCTATGAATAGGGCTGTGTCTGACGGACCTGTTCTGTGGACCGGCTTGGTGCATCAGGGCCGTTCTTAGCCAAGAACTCTGAGTCACGCCTACGGAAGCACTGGCCCAGATATAAGCGCAAGTGGAGTTCTCAGAACCTGCAGGCGACCCCCAGATCGCTACGTGAAGCTGGACAGGAAGCTGTGCTAGTAAATGATGCTGACAGACATGCAGACTGTTAGTACAGTGGGACAAAAACACAACGGGGGGGATGTCAAACTGACCAAAGGGAAGCATTTAAGATTTTCTCTCCCCATTATTTGAATGTAGCATTTTGCACTTCAGGGCCATTGTATGTTATTGATGATCTAATTTGTACAGATTACACTGAGCAATAAGCCAGCAGGCCAAAGCCGTGGTCAGTGGGCAACACGCCAAGGACCTCATGATAGAAATAAGAAATTAGCAAAATTGCCAATTTTTACAGCCCAGTTGCAATCTTCTAAACCATTTCAGAACCATGTAATTATCTCACTTCAAATTCCACCCTTATTATAAAGAAAACTGAAAAATGCAATTACTTAAATGCTTTAAATAAGCTACCGATTTTAGCTTAGTTACCAGCTTTCTTACCTTTAATATTTTAACACACATTAAATAACTAGATTTTCCACGAGTAATTCTGATTTTATCCCTTATTTGAACACAAGTAATATTGTGAAACATTACAAAAACAGATCTAAAAATCCAGAGTCACAAACAAACATTCTCTCTCATATAACTGATTCCACAGTTGGCGACAAATTTCTTCACCACAGAAATGAAAATGACAGTTCCAGCTTACAGCCGGAAAAAGACTCAGTTCTTTCAAATAATCATGAGAATAGTGAATGCCACTCTGTCACATGACACTGACAGTCAGCCCTGGTTCCTTAGTGTATTTGACTTAGAAATACTGATGTATCTACTAAACAAACCTTGCTTTAATCTCACTGATGGAGCTGTTCAGTACATTGTGTAAGTTAGCAAGTTGCCAAAAGTCAAAGGTAATCTGAAATAACACTCACAGTGTTGTCACATTATATATATATAAATAAAACATTGTTTAAATGCTATTTTTGGATACTCATTTCCTCTAGACCAATTGGCACCAGTCTTGGCCTTGAAACCATCACATGAGTACAGAGTAGCCTGTATTTATAGCATCTTCCAGCCGGTGGCACTTGCGAGGTCATTACGTCTGCTTTTCTTTCGCGATACCATTTGTCGCTTGTTTCCTAGAAGGAGCAAAAAAAATAGACACCTATAAGGAAGGTCATAGTCGAAGCCATAAAACTATCCAAGGCCATAATTCCAGTTCAAGGTCACTTGATAATGAGCTATCTATCATCAGTTAGGCACACAGTGTGCTGTCACTGGAATACTAACGGGTTTGTTATGGACGATGTTACAGAATTACAGATGCTGAGGTTCTCTGATGGGCCTCTGGCCTTACCCTCTCTGCTGGGAGCCGCGCTGCTCCATCCCGCCGGCGTGCCCTTTCGGCCGCGAGGGCACGCGTTCATCTCCTTCGTACTCCCGCACGTCACTGACCCCCACCATCTGGCCCTTCAGCACCCTCACAATTAACTGCACGATGTACTAGAGGGAGAGTAAGAGCTTTGTGAGCGGCGGCGAGAGGCACAGACGCACATGAATACGTCGACACTCTTGGAATTATCCCCCAGTTGCCGGTTCCTCGGGGCTAACGCGACACAGGGACTGCTCCGGCTTCCGTCAGCCGCCTTCCGGAGCGGCGGAAGGCCGATGATATTGGGCCGGATGTGCAGTGGTGAGACGCAGGTGGTGCGTGACAAGGCCCTTGTCCACATCCAACCGGAGAGCCGGAGGAGACACACCTGGAGCCCCACATCACATCTCGCAAGGCTGCACATTTAAACCACATTACAAACAACGGTGCAACGCATCCCCGAGTTTCAAAATTTACCAAGTTACCAAACTTAAGCGCGATTTGCCAGGAATCCGGTAACCATTTCATCCCAAGCAGGAAGCCACCATCCTGGTACTTACCAGAAACCAGTAGATGTTCATCACCAAGAGTGTGAGCAGGAGTGAGTTGAAGAATATGTAGAACGGAATGTTGGGGACAGACGCCACACTGGATATGCAGGAGGCGTACAGGACTTTGAGTGGGAACCAGTAAAGTCGAAACCAAAACCTGTACAAGGAGCAGAAGGAAAAAAAGCGCAGGTCAGCTTGTGTGGTTCCTGCAGGTCGACGGGCACCAAGCAGCCGTCAGCGTTCAGGGTATGGCTCGCCGTGCTAGCAAACGCCACTCCGGCCTCACCAGGTGGCGCCAAAACTGATGAAGCCCACGCTGGACAGCACGTCATTGAGCGTGTGGAATGTGCCGCCTCTGGTCTTCAAGTAGACATTGAGCTTGGTGAACTCTAGCTGGATATCGTTGATGTCGTGGAGGAACAGAACCAAAAGCCCGATGTTGTGGTACCTGATTTGGGTGAAAGCAAGTTAGCTGGAAGGACTTCCTCTGTTTCCACTGACCATCCACACGAAAGCCATCTTTAAAAAACACAGTAGACTTAATGCATCATTTATTTGGAATGGTAAAAAACCTAGAATCCAGAAATCATTCTTACAAAGGCCTGTAGTACAGGGCCTGCTTTAACAATTGAATCCCTGATTGGGATGTTTCGGTGATCCATCAAAAAATATCGCTCTACAAAAAGCACAGTTAAATAGCACATCGTACTCTATTCTCTTAAATTGGAAGACACCCCCCGCACTTTGGTAGGTGGATCTGTGACATTATGTCTGTTCTGTAGATTGAAAAGATGAGATACACACTGAATAGCCTTGATGTGCTATGGCAGCTCTGTGTTTCATACATGGCACGTCTGACAGCGCCTCTCAGCCCTGGCTAACGGACATCGGGTGGTAAATATTTGGTTAACTACTCTAAGGGCTATTTTTTTTCCTTTTTGATTATTTTTTTTTGGCTTTGCTGCTTTGTGTTGTTCCTTTCTCTCCCCATATTCTTGCCTGTCATTCCCCTGATCTACTTGTGCTGTTGGGGAACTTCAAAATAAAATTAATTGACAAGAAAAATAACAGAATGAGCCAAAGCTTACTTGGCCTTCAACTTTATGTAAATAACACGTGAACTTTGTAGTAAATATTACTCCTGAAAATTCTGAACCAGAATTAAATCAAATGCATGCGCTGGACTGATGAACTGTCACGCTGGTTACAGTCAGTGAGAAGCAGCAAGTCCGGAACACTGAGTTTTCAGTAAATTACATGATCACTGGAGAGAGAGAGTAGTTGATAAGACCAAGACTGTCCAACGGCTCTTTTATAATGAGGTCTGATATGGGGCTGCAAACCCATCCAGCTCCTTCAAATGAGGCGACACCATCTGAGGGTCAGAGACTGAGACAGCCCTGCAAGTTGGCCCTTAGATGGCAGAGGGAAGCTGTGTGCCAGGACTTTCAGGCCAAGAAATAACCAAGGCTTATCGCTACTGCTATTATGCAGTCATATTTGAAAATTTTTATTTATGTATTTATTTTTACAATAAGCAAATAAGGGTCTCTTAGGTTTTATTCAGACACGTCAGTAGATGCACACTAAGAAAATCAAATTATTGCTTGAGTTAGACTAAAAACCAGACTTTTAAAGTACACCAGATGGCAATTAAAGCTTGTCACTTCATTTGTCCACACAACCATTTTTATGAATTTTATTATTATTTTTTTAATGTCTGTGATGTAATAGTATTGGGCTTTTTCCAGTTGACCTAACAAGCTGAAAGGAGCCATATTGCCACCTACTGTAGCGGAGTTGAAAATACAGTGGTACCTCGGTTCTCAAACTTAATCCGTTACGGACTCTGGATCGAATCCTAAAACGTTTGAGTACTGATCGAATTATTAATAAGCAATAATGGAAAACCAGTTAATTGGTTCCTGGCCCCCCAAAAATTATACCTAGATGTGTTTTTTTTTTTGTATTTTTTTTTTAAAACACAAAATGAACAGGATAAAACAAGAGCAGCATTTTTTTTCTTAATGGCTTCCAAAACGGTAAAGATCATATCCCAATATTACCCTTGTCCAGCCCCGATCGTCTGCTCCTGCCGTGTGCTGCGCCCCCTCGTTAACCTCGTGTGGGATCCCCATGTGATCAGCTGTTTCTGGTTGTTGTCATTAGTCCTCCGTATTAAATCCGCGTTTCAGTTTGTTTCCCCAGTCTGGTCATTGGTTGCGTTCCACTTGCTTACAGCGCTGGCTTAAAGCAACGCATTCTGATCCTGATGCAATACATTACAGTTAGATTCCTTGCGACCTCTCACCCGGCTGCACAATCTGGAACCGCCTCTGTGACCACACACCTTTGCCCTTATTGGCTGAAGAGTTTAGTTACACGGATGACCTTTGTGCCCCAGACAGTTCCGATGCGTAATCTGCTATTTATACCACGTAAAGCAGTGAGAACTGGTTTTCAGTTAATTTACCTGGTAAAATAAAGTTTAAATAAATTACATAAATGCTGTAATAGTACATGTAAGTTAGTGGTTTATTTATTGTTAGTTACTGTAATGTTGCGCTCCTTTATTTGGTTAATCGTCCAGTCTGTGAAGAAGGCATTCAAATAAGAATTGCATTGTAGTGTGACTCATTTCCTGGCGCATACAATTTATATTAGGTCAGCGTTCACGGTTCGACTTCTGATATTCAGATCGAGTTCCAGGTCAAACTGGCATGTTTGACTTTCAAAAATTCAAGCTCTAGTAAGATCGAGAACCGAGGTACTACTGTACTTCTGACAAAAACTAGTCCAGCTATAACTGTAGTTCGACTTAGCTGGACATGTAAACGTACTGACTGTCTTGGATCCTAATTGTGTTTATGGCTTAATAAATCAATTCAGAATAAATTCAAATTTTTCCTGCTGAACTGAAATTGTACTGAAGTGTGAACCCAAAACCGTTTTTTGTGGTGAACTGTGAATTTTGTGTATCGTTACACCCCTATTCCCAGGCTATTTTAAACATGGTATCAAAATCATTCCATGGGTCGTGAAGAACTGTGATCGACCATGAGCATCTTCTTAAAATCCTAAGAGACCAATGAAGGCAATGCTGCAAACAAACACGTGGACCAGTGTCTCCTACTTGGCTTAACCCCATTTAATGGGCTCCCGAGGGGGCGGAGTCACCTGAAAGCGTAGGAGAAGGAGATGAGTGCCAGAGTGATGATGTGGTGCACAATCATGACGACAGAGTCCTTCCTCCAGGCGTCCATGTAGAAGGTGGCGTATATGGAATGAGCGTAGAAGCTGCCCTGGATCAGGTAGGCGACGGCGATGTCAGGGGGCACCAGCATGCCACTCGTCCAGCCTGATTGGGGACACAGGGGGGGTTCGTCACCTCCACATGGTGAGACAGACACTGGACAAACCCTCCTGCCAATAGTACTGAGGGAAGGAGCTGCTGGACCCTAAGGAGATGCGGCGTGAGGGAAGGAGCTGCTGGACCCTAAGGAGATGCGGCGTGAGGGAAGGAGCTGCTGGACCCTGAGGAGATGCACCGTGAGGAACCAGCCAATGCACCTGCCCCATCATTCGTCTCCACAGATGGTGACTTTCCCATTTCCTGGGATCCTTGCTTTGGAACCGAACCCGGGTTTTGAGGAATAGAAAAAAGGGACAGAACTGGCTGGGTGTAAAGAAGCCCTTCTTACCATAGAACACGGAGGGCGGGTCCTGGAAGAAGGAATACTGGGTGAAGAAGAGCAGATATGTGCTGTATGACCAAGACATGCAGTAGAACATCAGCTTCCATGCACTCTCTGGCATCTTCTCAGCATCTTTGGGCAGGAGGCAACACCACTCAGCCACTGGCTGCAAGACAGAACAGGCACGAGCCTAATCAGCTAGATCTGGGTCCAAAATAACAATGAACAGATTATATAGCTAGTAGTATCACACAAGGCAGCGATTCTCAAGCTGGTCCTCCAGGACCTGCAGACAGTCCACATTTTGTTTTTCCCCATGACCAAGTTCAAAGAAGATCTGCTGTCTCTTTAGTAGTTTGAACACTTGTTGGTGGCAGACGAATCACAAATGAATAACGGTGGGAACTAGAAATGAAATGATAAGAAAATTTTATCACGATTATAGTGACCAAAATTATCATGGTAATCACTATTATCATGGTATTCCTAAAATGTGCGGAAAATGTTCAAACAGTACTGATGCACAAAGTTAAATCATTTCAGCACTTTACCAAGTTCAACCAGGATTTACCATGAAACCAGTAACTCCGTTCCAGGAGCAGGGAGGAAGCAACAACGTGGACAGTCTGTGTTTGGGAAACACAGACATGAGTAGAATGTTACAACTAGGGAGGGGTCGATCCACTCAGGTCCAATCCGATTTCGATATACAACTGCCGATATAGATTCCGATACAACCTCTACTTTAACATTTTCTCCCACTGGTAACGACGTCAAATCACACTTCGCTGTCATGGCAGCCCCTCATGTAGCTACCCCCAAATCACACTTCGCTGTCATGGCAGCCCCTCATGTAGCTACCCCCAAATCACACTTCGCTGTCATGGCAGCCCCTCATGTAGCTACCCCCAAATCATACACCGCTTCTTTCATATTCCTGGCACAACCCATAAGTGGATTTTCCACTAGTGCTACTTGCGCCTCTCAAAACTTTGTTTTCACAAAGGCTGCAAATTGCTGTGCTACTTGACACTGTTAAAAGCGTAAAATACTTCCAGGTCATTACCATCTTATCTGATGTTCTTATGCTTCTCGTACTGCAAAGGTTATGCGCATGACATCACAGCAGGCGGAAGTCACTGTGCTCACACCCACAGAGCGGCAAATACAATAAGCTGCAGCCTTAGTGTTCGGTGACGGCATCGCTGCACAAATACAGGAACTGAGCGTGCAGTCAGCTGCACAGGGTGCAAAACGAGCTCACAGACACCCGCAGCCTTATTTTTCAAAATATCTGTCTATCAGCCTCGGTTCAAACCTTAAAAGGTCAACAGAAATATATGCAGAGCTCAGGTTGTCGGCCGGATCACACAGAGCGTTTCAGTCAGCGGGGGACACTGAATGGGGTCCGACCTGGCGGAAGGGCCTGCCTGTCACATAGCCCCCAGGCCCCCACAGAAGCACTGGGAGGCTTGGCAGGTCTTGGAGAGACACACAGCTCATGTGAACCACACAATTCTCTGTGTTCCTGCACCTAATCAATGCCATCAGCTACGAGCTCAGGACATCTACTGCGCTGCTCGAAGGGAAAGCAAAGCTCTCCCGCTCACTCTGGGCTTTTCTTGTCTGTTTGCTTGCCGCCTCGAAGGGGCTCTGGTCGCATTTCCACTAAAGCAGCCACTGGCAGTGACTGACCGCTAGAAGTCATGCGATCGCACGACATCATCAAGGACAACACAATGTGAGCTGGGGGGTGGCTGGGGGAACTGGGGCTGCACACAATATGGCTGCTGAATTAAAATTTAATAACAACGGCTTAACCAAATAAAACATATTTCCAGCACTACTGAGAGCAAAAATTCCCTTTCAAATTTTCACTTTTTGTTTTATGAAAAAAAACGATATCAAATAAATTTACGTAAATTCTTTGTTTATAAAAAAGGTCCTTTTAGATAGACTTGTTGTATTGCATTTAACATAATCCACATAAAATCTGAAGGAAAATTATACATCTAATTCTCTTCTACTTTAATATTCATTATTCAGTTACCACACCTATAGTTAAGCTGCATTTTTTTTCTTACAACAATGATGACCGTAACCCCCACCCAGCCCTAACTGTGACCATAAGTAGCCTAACATAACACATTCTTAGTTTTTTGATGGTAATCACAGATTTTTATAAAATGTTTCCCCCCAAAAAAATGTCCCGAGATAACGACAGGTTTTAAATTTATGCGTCAGTTCACCCACCCTTGGAGGTGACGCCCACAACATAACAAACAACATACATAAACAACATAAAATAATAAAACTACAAACAGAAATGACAAGCTGTGGCACTCGCCTCCCATGTTTCAAGTTAAGTGTAAACTCAGAGCATCAAACTCCTTCACCTTCAGGCATCCGCCGGCTTCCCGCCAGTCAGGGTCACCCGCGGTGCACGTGCGATTTGCATGAAGCAAATTAGTCCCTGTGGATGTTCTCTACAGAGGCCTGTTCTGATCAGGACAGTACGACTGCTTTAAGGTAAATAAGTAAAAGTCGTCGCACAAAAACACTAACAAGGCTTGGGTTCCGGGAGATACGACCTACTATTGTTAATGATTTCACTAAGATTCCCAGAGAGAATTTGCACAGTTCATTCACCGCCAAGGAAAGACATATGCAGAAACCCTTTCACTACTGGGGGACGTGCGGAATTCAGCTAAGATATTTACTATAGGGATTTGATGCTGTACGGATGCACTCGTCAAAAAGGACCCAAAAATGAGTTTTAGAGCTGGTGCCAACGGAGAACATGAAAAAGGAGGATCGGGAGCAGAAAAGGCAGAGCATTCAGTTCAGTGAAAGAGAGAGGGTACTCCAGTTCATAGTCCCACTTTCTCTGAGGGAAAAGCCCTTCACAAAGAACGGCTGGTCGCCATAGTAACAGATTGAGGATAATAGGCCATGTTGCCAAATGACAACAATGTACTAAAGGCTGATTGCTCTCAGTAAGCAGCTGCTCCCTGCCTGTATCTCCATGTTCTTAGTGCTTTTCTCTCACTTTCTTCCTCTCTGGACCTCAAAGTGTCTTTCAAAAGACTGTTACACAAGATGGCTAAGTGGGGGGGGGGGGGGTTGCATTAGGTAAATCAGCCTCTCGCATCTGTTAGCTGACAGATGGCAGCAAGGGGACAATAACGCCCCCCAGCACATGGCACCGGGGCTCTCTTTGTTCTCAGCTCCTTTGGCCTTAAGCTCCGCCCACCTGGCTCTCTCTCCAAAGCTTAGCCAATGGAGTCAAGTCATTTTTTATTTATATGGCACATATAAAAACAGCCAAAGTGCTATACATCAAAATAATAGATGAATTAATAATTAAATAACATACATAATAAACGCAAAGACACTGGACAACGTCACACAACAACCACATAATATAATAATAATAATAATAATAATAATAAAGTCTGTGGTCTCCAACAGCACGATTTCAAAAAGGAACAAATACATGAAAAAAGACTGACACTCTGTGCAGCTTAAGTGGATAATACAGTAAATAATACGGTAGACAGAGTAAAGTTAGCCAGCAGCAGCAAAGCTCACCGCGGGGGACGGGGGCACAACACAGTCCTGACAGTCAGGCAAACAGGGGTCAGCACACAGAAGTGACCCCCCCCACTCTCCTACCAATATCCTGCCAGTCAACTCAGAAACAAGTTTTTGCCACCTTGCATTTAATTCCCAGATTTTGCTCTCACCTGACTAGCTTGTTAGTTAGTGACAAACAAAAACGTTAAACAAAAATGTATATTTTAACTGCATGTTTCAGAATAACATGATTCTATAAAAAGCAAGAGACTTGGGAATAACATGAACTAAACTCTGGGATTATCCCTGCACAGAACCTGCTGTCCTCAGGATATTGTTATAGACAAATAGGAAGCGAACCTCTATCAGTAGCCTACAACACTACACTCCTAAATGAACCCTCATTCACTGGATGGTTCTAATATTACTTTGAAATCACTTAAGTCACTTTCGTAATTTGTTTTGTATTAGGCTACCTTCAATTGCGCGTATATGTCCGCATGATGATCTCATAGATGCTGCAACAACCTGGAGGTGTTGGATTCTTTGGCCGCAACTCTTTCTGCAAGCTCTGGAAATGGGTGACCCATCGTCCTGGATTTCTCCTTTAGCATCTTTTGGGTATCCAAAACACTCCCACACGAGAGACTTCAAGCGCTTGCTAGGTGGATATAGTGTAGCCCTATTGTTGGTTGTCTCTCGTTCTACTTCTGCCATGATCCGTGTTTTGTGTATGCTTAGCTTTGCATAGTTTTCATCCGTGCAGGTCACGCTATTATATGTGTTATAACTGTAATTTTTGTTTTGCCAGTGTTGAGGAAGGGTTAACGGTGGATTAACTGCAATGTTTCACATCGTGGTTAATAATCAAACCAGTTAATCCCTGCAACCCCACTGCTCTGTAGCACTTTTCCACTGCCACTCAGAACCGAGCTACAGACCAAGACCGTGAGTGTCACTGCTCTGTAGCAATTTTCCACTGTCACTCAGAACCGA
>JABFEA020000036.1:1928805-1939743 GCA_019775915.2 Cyphomyrus plagiostoma | reverse complement strand
TCTTGTATTAGAACTAATGCTGAAGTAACTATTTGGTTGAACAGCATCCAAACCTGTTAGAATCTTATAGACCTGTAATATGTCCCCCCTTAATCTCCTTTGCTTGAGGCTGAACAGATTTAACTCAACTAACCTTTCCTTATGTTGTAAAATGTCCTTTTTAAGATATGGTGACCAAACCTGCACATATGTAGCCTTTAAACTACAGCAGAACATGACACCGTCTAGCGTGAAGAATTGGCTCGTTGGTTTGTGACTGATAATAATGAGGGATTGTGTGGTTTTAAAGTGAAGGCTGCACTTGCAGATAAGGCAAGATACCTATAGGAATGCAGAAGGGTATGTGGGAAGGAGGAAGCCAGGGAGCCGTGTGAAGCGAGGGAACGAGGCCGGCATGAACTCGGCTCACTGCAGCAGGTGCACCCAGCTGGGCCTGGTGGCTCCAATTTTGCCTTCAGAACCACTTAAAGATAGAATGAGTTCTACTCTCCTGTTCCCTTCTATTGTACTAAGCTGTGAAGTAAAAGTCATTGTTGACACACCACAGCATGACAACGAAATGTGTCCTCTGCATGTGACACATATGTGACAGTATGACATAGTAGAGGGTGGCCATTTAGCCACTCAGGCACCAGTGCATGGGGTTAGTACCTTGCTGGTCAGGGATTTGAACCAGCAACCTTTCACTCACAAGCACTCTTCGATAACATTTAGTCCACCACTGCCTCATAACTGCTGTCATGTTTATTTGTGACCTTCCTGTTAGCTTAGAGAGAGGCCATTCTCCTCTTTCATGAACAGGGTGTGTTTGCTCAAAAAAAAGGCACTGACTAGATATTACTTGTTGCAGACATGGTTCTTCGTAAAGTCACTGCAGTCCGTGATAATCCCAGGAGGGGTCTTCTTTCTGAGATTCTGGCCTCCCCAAGCAAGGCATGAACAACCACATCACATTCAGAATCACTTTGATCAGACTTTTAACTGAGTCTGCATACTATATGTATTCAGTTGTAGCCCTGTGATAGGACCAGGCTGTTTGCATTAGCATGCAAGTATATCTGATTAATTGGTTATTGAATATAAGTAAAACCATAAAAGTAGGCAGGGAATAACTGAGTGGACGGCAGAAAGCATTGGGTTCGAACTAGGGTTCGGGTCGGAAAAACTTGGAACAAAGCACGTGAATTCAGCACAGTCGTTTTATATCGGGTGGAATGGATGCATTTGCTGTTTTCAGAAACATAAAAAGTATATTCCAGAAATAGGATTCTTTGGTGTATAACAAAGAACAAAACTGAACCTGGAATTTTAAATATTAGGTCACATGACTCTGCTCATCCAATAGAAACATGGTAAAGCATAAATCAGGTGCGGCAGATTGATGCATGTGTTTTGTGGTGTAAAAGCTCCATCGATCTGTCTTTCCAATACACTGCGTCATCGGAAGATGTGAACCAGGCTGGTAGAATTTCATATAATTGCCATGTATGCATAATCTAACTCACAGTTAGAAGCATAAACATGTTCTCCTTAAGAGCCACACCAAGGCAGAACAAGGTGTGAGACATTTTTCTAGAATGATTTTACTTTATACAAGAAATAATTCATCTTTTAAGGAGTCCATTACAGGCAATGCTAGTGAAAGGTTCTGTTAAGTATTTTTACTTTTAACTAGATGACAAACGAACAGGCTGCAGGGTGAGCCTTGGAGAGGCAGGCGGGAGAGATTTTACAGGTGCAGCCACTCAGCTTCCTCACCTGAAGCCGTTTGTGTGAATAAGCTGCCATCTCCAGCACTGCAGAAGGTTTGTCGGTCTGAGCGAACGGGCCGCAGTAGCTTTTCCCTTTTTCACGGGGCACGTTTTTCTGAGCATGGAGGAGGAGGTGGCTACGTTAGACAACCTGGAGGGTGAGTGATTAGGAGAAGATTCCGCAATGATAGGCAGCCGGTTATTATATCCCCAGTGTGTCGCTGCGCTTCCACGTTGGTTTTTAAGATCTTACCCAGTGGCTCTTTGGTTGGTTGTATGCAAATGTTACGATTTAATTCTTCTTCAGTCTGTTCATTAATTTCTATTCATTTGTAGACTTTTTGCTTTAAAAAGCTGCCTACATTCAGATTATTGGTCCAGGCTTTGCCAAGGTGTGGCATAGAGACAGCAGGCCTTGAATGCGTACACCAAAGACTTGTGTGCTGTCACTCCATGAAAGACACTATTTGCTCTATATTCACACATGAATCCCAATTTGTATCCTACATTTTAAAATAGAAATAAGTGGAAAAGACTTTTCTGATTAGGGTGTGAGGAATTTGTTTCATTCATTGGCTTCGTGTGAATGTACACTCCTGAGTATACAGCAGGTCTTCAGCAGGAAAGTCCTTGGACTTAAGCAAGATAAATATAGACTTCATGTTGCAGTATTACTCGTGAGTTTTCTTTGACAGGTCCTTGACGCGATTGGAATTAATGAGGCCCTAAAATTAAACTCAACCACGCAGAACAAAAAAACTTTATTCTAAATGCGCACAGTTGTTATGGCTTGGTTTTTTTGTGGGTGCTGGTCTTGATTTATAATTAAAATATTCAATAGATGCAGTATGACTTTAAAAAGGTTTGGAGGCTTCAATGGGGAAGCACACTTACTACTGTCAACAGTGTCAAGGAACACCCTCGTGTTCAGAAAACCTCAGTAAGAAAGCGCTTGTGTCGGGGGAAAAAAAGCCATCTTTTCAATTTCTGCTTTCTACAGAGTACAATGCCTTTTTGTTTAGTGTGATACCCAACTTTTAAGAGTGGAAACTTGTTTTATAAAGGTCATTTGTTGTAGGGACTCTGACTTTAAGCTGTTTTTTTGGTCTCATGATGTTCAGCTGTTTTACTGTCTTTTCTGGCTTGAACATGAAGATATATTTGTACATGTCCCAGACTGCTATTTTATGTATGGAAAGCTGAGTAATTTCATTTTAAACACTCGCATATATATATTGTGTAGCCATTCATTAAGGTATTACCATTATATCTATTACCAAACCAGGGGAGTAAAAATACTTTATCTTTTTCCTTCATTGAGTTAATTGTCCCATATATCACTGCCTTATATATTTATAAATAGAGTTGCAGCTTAATTTCAGGAGGAGCAGCGTGTAAGCAGAGGGTTTGGCCGTACAGCTTCTTAAGACTGTTCTCTGCCTCTCTTCTTTCTAGACGTCATGGACTCCTTCAGCACCAAGAACCTGGCTCTCCAGGCTCAGAAGAAGCTGATGAGCAAGATGGCCACAAAAACCATGGCCAGCATGTTCATCGACGACACCAGCAGTGAGGTGTTGGATGAGCTTTACCGCGTGACCAAGGAGTATACTCGCAATCGAAAAGAGGCTCAGAAGATCATCAAGAACCTCATCAAGATGGTGGTGAAGCTGGGCGTGTTGTACCGCAACAACCAATTCAACAGTGAGGAGTTAGTGCTGGTGGAAAACTTCCGCAAGAAGGTGCACACTCTGGCCATGACTGCGGTCAGCTTCCACCAGATCGAATTCACCTTTGACCGACGGGTCATGAGTAATATTCTTAACGAGTGTCGCGAGCTACTACACCAGGCCATCAACCGGCACCTCACGGCGAAGTCTCACTCCCGCGTCAACCACGTGTTCAACCATTTTGCCGACTGCGATTTCCTGGCCGCACTGTATGGTCCGTCGGAGATCTACCGTCCACACTTGCAAAAAATCTGTGATGGCGTTAATAAGCTGCTTGACGATGGCAGCCTTTGACCCCTGGACATTTGTGCTGCCACTTCTTTTAATAAATGTCTGTGTTTTGTTTTCGTTGTTTGCTCCTCAAGTTACACTGTGTATAGAACCCATGCATACAAGCCTGGCCCAGGGGGTCATTTCCTCCTTGAATATGAGAACTAAATACTTGTCGGATAAATGTAAAATATCAAGGTTCAGAGCACGGCTTTCAAAATTCTTACATCCTCTTCTCTCGAGCTGTTTCACAAGACTACTTTCCTATTCTGCTGTTAAGTTTGTTCACTCCCGTTGAACTGAGATGGTCACTGTAGAGGTGAAGTGTTCTAGCTGACAGGTTGTGTCGTGTAATAAATCTCATGAAGGTTTTTATATGTTCAGTGAACCCTTTTCACTGCGAAAGATCCTGGAGAACCTTTTTTCTGAATGTTCATTTTTCTGGAGATTCAGACCAGAAGACTGGTAACTATGAAAAGGGAAGCATCAGAGATGTTCTGTTTGCAGACACTGGATATACTTTGTTTAATGCAAGATAAGCCGTCTGTGAGTTGCTCAAGTAAGTTTTAATGGAGAAGTTCAAAAAGCATTTTTATCTGGTTCATCCTTTTGCTGTTTCAGTTGAGATTGTCACCCCCCCCCCATCTCAAGCTGTGTCTTACCAATGCAACCCCTCCACCACTGCTCAATGTGACCCAGGAGAATGATGGTAAATGTTCTCCTGACGTGATTTTCTTCATACTTCAGCAGACCTGTGATTTCTCCTCTTGTTAATGTGATTATTTGGTGTTTGTGAGCCTTTTAGTGTAAGGAAGAAGCACTTGCTTGCGCGCATGAGCATGAAGTACTATGATATGCACACAATAATTCAGCTAGTTATATGGACAACTGTTTTATGACAAGCCATGAGCCCAGCCTTTATGACATTTAGGGGTAATCTCTATGTTTCAAACCTTCATCCAAAATATAGTTCCTTTGCTTAATTTTTTTTTTTTGGAGGGGTGGGGGTTGTTATCGGTGTGTCATTGTACATACTACTTGACTGTTCCTGGACGCCTTTTTCTAGCTGGCGGGGTATGGAAATGTGCGCTGATGCCGTGACAGTTTTAGAAAACATGGCGTCTCAGGGTGAAGCTCTTTAGGCTTTTGCTTGTAAGTCAACAGCTGCTCCATTGTGAATTTGGTCAACAAATTACATTTCCCACAACCTAATGTGCTGATGCTATTATTTTCCTTGATATTATAGAGATATATATATATTTGTATTCTTGTATATCTTGTTTTGGCTCATTTATACTTTCCTGGTTTTTCTGAACAAATATCGGTATATGGTGGTTTTAGTGCCTTTCTAATGAAAAAATATCTGAATGACTTATTTTTTAAGAAATAAATAGTTCATCTTTTCTGTAATGGCTCAGGGAACAGTGAATTTAAAAGCTGTGTTTATCGTCATTTGGACAGAGTACCTGCTTTCGGCCTCAGGGCTTATTTCCTGCCCCCACCCGCATTTGCTTGTGTCTTTTTTCACAGAGCTGCAGGGTTTTTTCTCTTATAGATTTTTGCTGGAGTTTCCAAAATTTGTACTTTAACAACATAATAGTTCACCAAGGAGTTTCGCCAGTTAGGGTTAAGCGCTGAGATCTGTGTGAAAGTTTTTTATTTTATCACGTTTCCGGCTAAACTTTCTTCCTGCTCCACATGAAGCAATTCTTCTTTCAGGAACGTCAGCGATGGCATGATAATTAAATGGTTACAGAACAAAAGCGCAACATCACAAGGAAGAATATTAACGTTTTAATGATTCATAAAAAGAGCTTTCAAGTGGGCAATTATTGCGGTTAATTGTAAAAGCACATATAACTTGAAAGTGCTTGGAAAATGTGTCTCCATAGAAACATGGTTGTGAAAACAGCCAGTATTGCTAAATGGTTCAAAAATATCTGTAGCTGAAATTCTTTAGGAGGGAGATGTGCACCTTAAATAATCTCACGTAGTTTTAGTAGGACATCATAGAAACGCTGCTCTACTCCTGCTTCCGTTATTTCTTTTAAACACATTTGTCTTTTGCCTGCTTTTGTATTTTTGGTGAAAAATAACAGCTGTCGTTCCTTTATTTGCAGACTTGCCTTCGCGACCTTGAATGGTTCGTTATTTTAGTCTATTTTGATGCATCATTTTCTTCTCGCAATTTTGAAATGAGTCACATCTAAGCCAGAATCTGGAAACTCGTGTTAGTAAATAAGGTTAATTAACAATAGTTTGTATTGGAATCGCTTTCAATTTAATCTTTTTTTTTTTTTTGGTCTTTTATTTATGTTCAATTTCTTTTCTTTTATATCATGCCTTTAACTATATTGTTTAAGATTTGTAATTGCCCCAGAAGCATTCTTGGTACAAAATGCTCTATGGTTATGCATGGATATATGGGATATGCTTTAATTTAAAAGCAGCATTAAAATATAATTGACAATTCATTATTTTGCCTTATTGCCTTGAATAACATTTTCCTATGTATCTGTGTGTATCGATTGGAGCCATTGCATTAGTCTGTATTTTAGTTAATTGGTATTCATTCTCCATTTTTTTCATGCAAATAAACTTTAGGATTCCAGTTCAACATAACCTTATCTTCAGTTTCCCCATCATGAAATTAACACAATGGTCTGGTATCGTATGTTATGTTCAGTGTTTCTGTCACGTTTCACAGACACAGGAATGCAGCCTTTGTGAGTTAGTAACATATAGCCAAGCTGCTCTCTGCATTTCTCTCTTTTGAGAACATGTGTCCGTTATAGGATTAACAATAAAGGATTCGCACCACAACATTTCCTACGCTGAGACAATTTATTAAAGCTTAAATTAAAAAGTGTTAGTGAGATTTTGTTGCAGGCTCAGGAACAGGAGCAGGGTGAGCTTACTGATCTGTAAAAATCCATCCGCATAAACTGGTAAACGTCCAATTTCAAGCTTAAACTGGCAGCAGAATTGGGATAAAGATGTATATAGAAAAGGTGTTATACAAGCAGACCTCCAGGTTTACAACACACAGGCATTATAATGGGGTCCGGCACGACAGCGTGTCTCTTACAAATGACTGCCTGAACATGTGAACGGATCAACCCGCTACCATCCAAATTTATGCCTCATTTGGGGAACACTATTTGCCATATAATGTAGTAAATAATAAATAATATATTGCCTTATATAATAAATAATATAGTATTATGCTATTACTTGTGTATTAAGTTAATTAACTTAGTTACATACTGATCTTGTGTTAATTCATCATTAATGAATCATGATGCATCTTTTATCTCAAACAGCGGCTCTATTTGTTCATGATTTGTACCTCAGTAGTAACTGAGTTACCTCTCAGTATTTGTGCCCCATCAAGTAGTCAAGTAGTGTTATTGTTATTTCAATTTTTACTCTTATTTAGTAATGGACCCATAATGGTAGATATTCATCTGAATCTTTACATATTTTGTGGTACTTCAGCCTTGTTCCGTCATGGTCATTTTCAACTGAGTTTTTTCTGAATTTTCGGTAAAGGGAAAACAAACAATTAGGAACAAGAAGACCTTCATACTTAAGAGTACAAGCCTCAGTCTATACCCAGAAATCACTAACTCCATTTTTCTCCTCCTTTCCCAGCAAACTGAGATAGTTAAATAGTATCATTGTCCATATCTAAAGCCAATGAACTACCAAGTTCAGTTAGGTGGGCGTGGCCTGGTTTGGCCACTTGCCATGTATCTTATATTGATTTAAGTTGGGGGGGCCAGCTGCTATGAAATTAACCACGAGATAAGAGAAGAGAGACTATTGGCAATTTATACAAGAGGGTAGGGAGGGCAAGAGTAACTTTGAAAGCGTGAAGCCTGTCAGCTGAGGTATATCATTCTTCCCCAAATGTGTAACTGGGCTCCGGCTGTTTCGCTCTTAGCTGCAAACCCCTCCCCCCGTCCCCCCTTCTGGAATCCCCGGCTGTGTTTAATTGGTGAGTGCTGATCCAGAACAGGCGCAATCAGAGCCGGGCCTCAGGCTCACGCAGAGACGTGGCATCTCCAGAGAGATGAAGAAGCCGCCGTCTTGACAAATGACAGACCTGGAGTCTTCTTCACTGCGAGAGTGACTTGGAGAGAGAACAGCAATGAGAAGAAAGTGGGAGGAAGGAGCGAGAGACGGCAGCGCGCCAAGGCTGGGAGAGAGAGGGAGCGACAGGAAGCGTTGCAAGAGCAATTTGGGCAGAAAAGCGGGGCGAGGGAGAGGAAGGCGGAGGTCTCACTGCAGGAGAGAGGGCAGCAGGGTGAAGAAGTGAGAGAGGCAGAGAAAACAAGAGCAGGAACAGACTGGGAGAGGAAACTGGAGTCGGGGAGGGGTTAGAGAAGCAGAAGAAAGTTTGAGTGAGGAACAGATGACAAAAGCGTGAATGGAGAGAGGGGCAGAACTTTAAGGAGTCGTCCTCTGTAGTGACTGGACTGAATCCAACATGTTCTCAGGCACCAAGGAGCTGGGGCAGCAGACAGAGTACTGGTCCCATAATGCACTGAGGCTCCACAAGGGGACGGCGTATGTGGGACTGGGCAGCCAGACGGGAGACGACTCACCCCGGCTGGATGGCGGGAATGAAATGAGTCTCAGGCAGCCGGAGGAAGTGCGGCGTGTTCTGGCATGGGAATGGACCAGAACCGACTACGAGGCACTGGATCATCAGAGGAGGTTCCCTTTGTCCCCGGAGAGGCAGTGTGCTCTGCCGGTCTGCAGTGGCCGGAGCTCGCTGGAGGAGCCCAACTTCAGAAGCTGGACCCATTTTCCAGAAGCTGGCCTGAGGTGCAGACAATGTGAGTGTGCAAGACAGCAACACGCGGCAGCACTGCACCCCTTCAGAAGGAAGTTTGTGCTGCCCCCCACAGCACTGCTTGTGGGTCAAGGACACTGCAGAGAGCCCACATGTGTAGCTGAGAAGCAGGTCTGGGGTGATACAAGAGCAAAGTGTAAAAGGGGCGTTTCTGAAGCTCAGCCTGCATGTGAAGCAACTGACTTCTCACATCGATGTCGAGGTTCAGACTCTGTCTTTTCTCATGGCCAAGAACAGGCAGAAAATCATCATGGCTTGGGAGGTGTGACTGGACCAAGAACGCAGCAGGAGAAGATCTCGAGTAAGGAACCCAAACTGGGCCGGGCTCTCATCTGCCAGGGGCACCCGGGTCACACGGGTCAGCACAGCCTGCGCCTGTCGGGTTCCAGCACCAAGTTTGTTCAGAGCAAATCTGCGGGTGACACACAGATCCAGGGGGGGACTCTTTGGACTAGGAGCCAGGCGTCAGTTCGCGACCGAATCCGCCGGGTGGTGTCCGACCTGGAGGGGGTTCTGGGGGGCTTGAAACAAGTTCATCTCGAGATGAAGGAGGTAAGGAGGATTCAGCTTTTCCTTGTTGCACTTCTTCTGTGATTATTTAGCATAAGTGTAGGTGTAACAAGGGTGTGACTCGGTGGTTCCTCATTACTCATGAAAACATACGTACTCATCACAATGCTATTTTAATGCTGTTCTTCATCTTAGAAGCATAAAACCAGCATGCCCACCCGATTTTCTAAAACAAAATTAAAAACACATTTATAAGTCATTATTTTTTTGGATAAACAAATATGGCCTGGTTTTCTATGTTAGTTTTCCAACACGTACAGAATAATTATCTGGTTTTCATTACACGACTTGCGCAATCTCCATTATAAATGCTTGGCAGAGCCTAAAATAAAATGTTTCTCATATACTATGACTGCCTGGCAGCGAAAAGTCACATTTTAATGTGGGAAACAGAAGCTAATGGGCCCCTGTTCACCAGTTGCGTGTGATGGTCAGGAATGATACTGCTTGGAACTTCTAGTTTAATCCATTTACCAAAACAGATGCTGTAATTGTAGAACAGCGGCATTCAAATCGCAGTCCTCAAGGCCTGAAGGCTGCTGATTGTCCAGCCTCCCTTTACCTGTAAGGCAGGTGTGAAACCTCTGTGCCCAATCAGAATCAGTAATTAATTAACTAACTACCTGGAAGAACTGAAAACACAGCCTGGATTTGGAATCGAGGTCCAGGTTTGAGGGGCCCTGGTGCTGAAATTTAATAACGTCTCTGTGTGGAAAAGCAAGTCTGTCTTCAGGTTCTGGTGAAAAGACGTTTGTTGAGTCTTGAGATGTATGTGTCCGGGTTACATTTTGAGCTGAGAAATCACCTTCTATAGAAGTACAGGAGGGCTTTGTTGAAGAGCTGCAGTTGGATTGTTCACCGCTTGTTCAAAATTCACACACAGGTGGTGCAACAGATTGAGCTTCTGACCTCCAACATTGACCTTAAGGAAGAGGAGCCCAGCAGCTGTGCACCCAGTAACAGCAGCTCCAGCAACGTCACAGTGTCCAGCCAGAAGAAAGTCATTAATGTGGAACTGAAGAGGAACCCTGCCCCAGTCTCTCCTACAGACACTATTCATGCAACCCCTCCTGCAATCAATCCTGACGTCATCATATATCAAGCAGCACTGCCATCGCCATCCAAAGGTCCTCCTGAACATATGTCGGGTGTCTCTCTTGAAGAGGACCCTCAACTGGTGACCCCATACAGAGACAAAAAACAAGAGCTCCAGCACTGGGAAGATGGACTGGGACCAGTGTTTCCTCTGCCCATATCACAAAATCAGCAGGGGGAGGCCGGACTCGTGCTTCCCAGGACTGTGTCTGGGAAACACAATGGAACGGAGAATGGAGGAAAGAGTGCGGAGGCCCATCCACCAGGAGTTGCCCCACACCTGGTTAAACGTAGGCAGCTTTCTACCACTGTCTGAGTGGCCAGCAGTCAGAAGCCAGGCCACAGAGCCCCTGAGCAGACTGTCACAGAGGCCTTATCTACCGGAGGAGCAGCCAGTGAGTCTTAGCTGACAGGCAGCATAATGTGAGTATCGGCACACAGCCCTGCTCTGTGTGCCTCTAACCCGGCCTATTAGCCAGACCGCTCAGAGGCCTGCTTCTTAGCCTCTAACCCGGCCTATTAGCCAGACCGCTCAGAGGCCTGCTTCTTAGCCTCTAACACGGCCTATTAGCCAGACCGCTCAGAGACCTGCTTCTTAGCCTCTAACACGGCCTATTAGCCAGACCGCTCAGAGGCCTGCTTCTTAGCCTCTAACACGGCCTAT
>JABFEA020000036.1:1902399-1912990 GCA_019775915.2 Cyphomyrus plagiostoma | reverse complement strand
TTCTTGTAGCTCTAGGTGCCTGCTGTGCATGGTCCCGGGTTCTTGTAGCTCTAGGTGCCTGCTGTGCATGGTCCCGGTTTCTTGTAGCTCTAGGTGCCTGCTGTGCATGGTCCCGGTTTCTGACCCATACAGCAGGGAGAGCAGCACTGCTGAATTTTGCAGCAGATGTTTTGTTCTGAACTGGAGGTCATGGGGTGTTTCTCAATACCAGATCATACTTGTGGTCTTGATAAGAGTGGTCTTAGTAACTTACCTCCGAAGAACGAACTTGGAGTGCAATAAATCTCGGGATTGGTCTTGTCTGGCGAGGATATATCCTTCATATTTTGGGTGGGGTAAGAACCACATCCGGGGATTTTTACCATCCTCTGTATCTGTGTTCTTGAGCATTGGGATTGGTCTTTGGAAGTGGAAGATGATGTAAAACAAGTACATGAAAACACCAGTATGGTCAAATGCACATATTCAGAAACAGCCATGGTTTTCAACAACTTGCCAGCCCAGCTTGCACAGCTGAGGACAGTGTACTGCAAAGGTACGGGAACCGTTCTACACGTGGTAAGAACCCCGCAGTGATGTAAGAACCCCGCAGTGATGTAAGAACCCCACAGTGACGTAAGAACCCCGCAGTGACGTAAGAACCCCGCAGTGACATAAGAACCCCGCAGTGACATAAGAACCCCGCAGTGACATAAGAACCCCGCAGTGACGTAAGAACCCCACAGTGACGTAAGAACCCCGCAGTGATGTAACAACCCCACAGTGACGCATCACAGTGACCGACTAGAATAAATGCACACAAGGCTAACAAGACATAATGCAGAAGAGGTCAGAATAATAACCAAATTAACCAGTCCATGAAAGCGCAGAACAACATGTAACAGATGGAATCAGAAACACTTGCTTAACATCGAAACTCGGAAAAGGACAGTAAAACTAGGAAACATAAACCACATACTAGAGATACAGCACAAGGCTAAGAAACCAGAATAGAACACGAACAGAGCAAACCTAGGGCAAGAAAACTAAAATAGAAAATAACAAACCCTGGGCAATAAAAATACAAAGATGATCCTGCTTTCTAGCCAGTCTCAAGGCCATGAGCAGAGAGTTCAGGTCTCTGAGTCACATACTCAGCCCAGGGAGTAGAGAAAACACACTATGCAATGCAATGCAATTTTATTTATATATTTATATATAGCACTAGGGCTAAAAGATTGGGAGGCGAAAGACGGGATGGCCATCGACACCTGCTGGCAAAACGGGGAAGAGACATCAAGATCAAGGTGGGTGGCAAGGACTCTGACAATAAATCAGGTTTTATTTAACAAAAGCAACACGAATGGTGAATCAGAAAGTAAAGGAACCACGAGGGGTCAGACGCTGATAAAACAGAAATTAAAGCACAGAGAAACACCAGGAACCACGCTGCTAAAGGCAGGGAGGAACACGGGAAGCTACAGTAACTAACAGGGAAAACTACAATGAATACAACCAATAAATGCATGGAAACGCTGGGAAATGCCATAATGAAGCAAGAGCTGGACAAGCCTCAGATCTTCCACACGCGTAACAGTCAGGTTGTCTTCCGCTGAGGTTTTCAAGGAGAACTGGAAACCAAATAAGGACAGGAAGGGTATTCGGCTCCGTATCTATTATTAACCGCCACTGAACGTGTGACAGCGCCGCGCTGCAGAGACGCCCCCTGGCTGTGAAGCATAAAAGCGCAAGTTCGCAGTGTCGCGTTCGGCACAAGACTGTCCGCTTCTCGCTGAACGCGAAATACAAAGTATAGCCTCCAGTAAGTATAAATGCTACATTTAGATTCTTTTTTGGTCATCGACAAGAACCATTTGACTGAGTAAAACCAAACACCATGTCCAAACTATCTTCACAAATGGTGAAAATGTGTGTTTATATCACATATGGTCATAATGTGTAGACTAAATAAAACGATTAACTTTGCTTATGGTTTTAACTCTCTTGAGTGTCTCACGAAACAATGGTGTCTAAATAAAAAGGGCAAAAATGTAAATTTTATGCTGTTTGTTTTGGAAAGTGGTGTAATATTTTCTGTGATGGCTTAAAATATATATTTCATTTCACAAACCTAGGTTTCCAACGATGCTCAGATGTTTTCTGCTTAAGTGATTTAAAGAAGGAGATCTTTACTGTTTTCACCACAAGAATGGAATAATTACGTCCCCCTTTCACGTTTAGTGAAGCAACACGCTAAAACAGCACATTTCAGGCCAGATGGCTTTGAAACAATATGATTTTTTTCATGATTTTTTCCCCTGACTGATCTTCCAGAGGTCTTTAAACGGCTTAACTTTTTTGGAGAACAACAATAAAGACGACGAACAAAACACGAATAGATAATTAACCAAAACATGGAGTTCACGGTTATATATACGATTCCCCTTTGCTAAGCAGTGAAATGTTTTTTTCTGTTGGGAAATGAACCACATTTCGGATCCAAGTGTATAATAATGGATCTGTCAGCACGGAGGAACAAACAGAGGATCTCAGAGGTACAGTTAAACATCAATCGTCATCAGGTTTTTCTAACTGACAGTGTGTAATCCGTGCTTTTATTAACAGTTATCAATAAATTCTACACTGCAGTTCTGTCCAGTGTGCTCGTTCTGCTGTACAGTGCAGGTATTTCGCAGTTCACATTTTAAACAAGCATATTCCGGCGTCGTCACAAGGTACATTCTTATATTGCCAGTTTTGTAAGTTTAGATTGGCAAATCGCACATGACTGCCGCCTGGTGCTGTATCTCGCTGGCTCCTCGCCCGCCCTTCAAGAGGAATGTCTAAGGCACTTGACATAAATGTTATGGTTTATTATATCTGACAGACTCAGCCCTTCCTTGTCAGCTCTAAAAGCGGTAAAAGCAGGGATTGCAGCGCCATTCACACTAATGAATTTAGTTCAAAAGCAAAAATGCTTCACGTTTGCATCATATTCGTATTGACCTGCTAATGCTTGACCTGATATTAGAGCAAGATGTCATTTTTCGAGGTAGTCAGTGTCTTGATGTAGTGAGGAGACATTTGACTGATGATTTGCTGAGAGAATAAGTACAGCTGCAGGAGTGGGAAAAAGTGGAGGAAAAAATCTCTAAGGCATAAGTGCCTCGTGCTTGAATATTCACACCAGGATTAACAAATTGGTTTATTTGCCAAAATAAACTTCAGGCTATAGGATAAGCATAGAGAGGCTTTACTGGGACTGGACAGGTAAAAAGCAATTCTGTTATAAATAACCACAGATTCTAACTGTTATAAAGTAAGGATTCAGTAATTAATAGTCACTTTGTATAAATGGGTAAATGTTTTTGACTGAACCATAAGTGTGTTATTAATCACAGAAGGGCTGTGTGTGACATGGAATCAATTCTTAGCCACTGATAAGGCCTGGTACACCGGATTAAAGGTGTTTCTTAAAGGGACCCTAAAAAGCTCTTTCATGGCATGTCTGCCTGTTAGTTTCGTCTTTCTAGGCCAGAGGCTTCAGCATCATCTCCAGCAGTGTTCGCATGGCGCTGCGTGTAAAGGCATGAAACTGATCACGAGCAGAAGCCGTCTAAGTGTTCCGCATATGTTGTGAGCTTGGTCTGTGTCAAACATCTTGTAGTTCCATTTGTCAGATTCGATTACGAAAGAGAAGTCCCAGAATAGCCTTAATGTGGCATTGACCCGTGTCAGTGACAGACTGCATAGTCATGAGATGAACCCAAAGAAGGTCACATTAATGTTCCGACGTGCTCATGTTCTGTGGGACATCTGCGACTATGCAAAATCACAACATAAAGTGACTAGTTTTGTATAATGTCTTGCTGAAATGGAAGTTGTCTCATCCACTGAAATTATCACCAGTTCACGGCTGTGACATTTCACCAGCTCAGCTTAAATGTTAAAAGGTAGCATTCGCTGGGTGTCTCTCCAGGCATCGTGTGGTACTCGCCTTTTGGTGGATAAAGACGGAGGTGCAGTGGCTGGAAATGCATCACCTTTCACCTGTTTAGGCTTGCCGGATTCGGCGGGCGGCATGACTGGACACGTGCTGGGAGAGTACCGCTTCTCAGGAGGCCGTCGGAGAAATTCCTGTCACCTAGTGGACCGGAGGGTGCCAGTTTTAATAAGCCCATATATTCAGTCCCCTGACACTGCAAGAATTCAGGCTAAATATATCAGACGCGCCCCCTCGGCCGCCACCCCCTACCCCCTACCCCCCCCTGCGTGCAGCCATGTTCACGGGCATCCAGGGCCTCTCAGCAATGCCAGCTGAGGGCTGGCTCCTTCGGACTGGCATCCGAGTGTCTGGGCAGGAATTGCTTGTATCCCAAACAGACCTCTCTGCTATTCCGAAGAGTAATCAGACAGAAACCTCACTCTGAACATTGTTGATATCCATCTATCCATCCAATCATCCCTCCATCTCATCCTGGTCAGGATAACTGGGAAATATTTTGGGAATGAAAAGTAATCCAGAATCTTCTAAAGCCCCATCCTGGCCAGGATCAGGTGGAGTCCATCCCAGGGAACAGCAGCCACATGGCTGGGAACCCCATAAACAGGATGATCGTTCCTGTAACTATGTATTCAGCCATAAATGAATTTTTATAAATGGTGGAAACATGATTATACTTCCAAAGGTTCTCCAGGGGTGGCGGGTTAATGACTGCATCCTGCAGTCTGACGCTGTGCTTTTTTCTCATCTGTATATGTGCGTCTGTCCCAAAAGTAGAGCATGATGGGACGTGTGCAAAACTAAAACATTCCATAAACATTCCATAAGCATTCCATTAAAGCATCATACCTATTTAGAGAGTCTCATCTCTGTTTTGTTTCACTCCAGAATTTCATATTTGGCTCTTCTTACTACACTAACATATTTAACATTTTTTGACAATTATTGTTGAAAAGTCTTAAATGTGTTTAACTGAAAAACATATTTCTAGTCTGCTTAGTGATGTACGACTGGACTTCCATCATAATAATCAATAATAACTTCCAATAATAAATCAATAATGATCTGAAATAGGCATAAAGTCTGCATACTCAGGAGCCACAAGGGATGAGCTGTCTTGGAGTCAATGTTACATCGAATATTACAAACATATCAAGTTCCTTCATCCTGATGACAAACAGCATGTATGTGTTTTCATGCCCTGTTCATATTTAGTCTTAAATAGCCATTGAAAGCAGCATAAAATTCAAATTATGCAGCTGAAAACATGAATTACTCGCTATAAGTTTTGTCTTAATGCGGATTTGTGTTGATCAGGTAATACTTGTAAAAGGTTATCAGTGAGTAATTCCAGGTGAGTAATAGCTGCACAAAGTTAACATGCATCCTGTTGGTGGTGTTATCTTCTCCACTGACGAACACAACAGAGGTCATGTTCTGTAACACCCCCCAGATGGAATGATTTCTTCTGTTTCTTTGTCACAATAGTCCTTTATCCCAGAGGTCCCCAACCACCGGGCCACATAGAAAAAATATTTTATTTCGCCGTATTTACCCCCCACACTTTAAAGGCCGGTCTGTGGCACAAAAAAGGTTGGGGACTGCTGCTCTATCCCACTCTAACACAAAGGCAACAGCTCCACAGGGACCATCTAAAAAAAGAGATACACTGGCTCCATCAACAGGGGTCTCTGGCAAAGCCATCCACTGTTCCAGGTGTAATAGTCCATCAAACACTACATGTATACTGAACTCTATTGATATTCAAAAATCGTATAAAAATCGTTTTGCACTAAAGAGGACCGCACCCAATTTCGTTGTCCTTGTACAATGATAATAAGGGTTCGGAATCTGATATAGTCCTGAAATATGTGTTCAGTTTAATACATACTAGCAATTTCATATTTAATCATCTTTTGCATAATCGATGTTGAGTAATTAAGTTCAGTAAATTGCAGTTTCGAGGGTCATTTCACATATTTTCTCTAATTACACCATGATACAAGATCACACTGAGCAGGATGACGATGGCAGATGACAAAGGAATGAAGGCGTCACGGGTCAAGCAGGGAAAGTGTTTGGTGTCACGATGTTCACTTAGGACGCTGACACATTGTCCAAACTGGCTAAGCTGTAACATCTCTGCCACGTCAAGCCTTATGTCAAGAGAGTGTCTAAATATTTCCCAGCAAGCAGATCTCTCTGGCTGCATCATTGCCCATCAGTAAAAAAAAAACTACAGAAATTCATCTCTGCTTCACATCTATGACCACCTTATGTGGGGAAGTTGGTGGTGCAGAGGGCAGTGCTATCGTTCGGCAACCAGAGGGTTGCAGGTTCGAGCCCTGCTTACTCCTGATCCCATCAAAGTGTCCTTGAGCAAGACACTGAACCCCAAATTACTCCCAGTGTGCAGGTTGGCCATGCACTGCCTTCTGCATGGCAGCCTCCACCACTGGTGTGTGATTGTGTGTGAGAATGGGTGAATGTGAGGCATAAATTGTAAAGTGCTTTGTAGAAAAGCGCTATATAAATGCAGTCCATTTACCATTCCTGCCCCTGGTAACATCAGGCCACGGCTGTGACACGGCTGAACCTGAGAGGTCAAAACACCTTCGACTGTCAGGACAAGCACAGACGTCCACAGCCAACACTGACTCAACATCTGATATAAGCAGATCTACTAGTAAAACGGATAAGAGAGGAGATACCGGAACAGTTACCAGTTTCTTACCCATGCAATAATTTACTGCAGAGCAAGCGGTGTGTGATCTCTCTCTGCCCGGCCTGTGCTGGGCAGTGGTGAGCCTGGAGGGAGTCGCACACTGGATGTGCACTATATCAAGGCTGAAACATCCAAACTGCATGACTCCATACAGTGAGAGGACACCTGAAGCTGAACCGATACCATAATCAGACAAGAAAGTCTGAGGACCCGCCCCCCCCAGAATTAGCATGTCATCCTTCCATCCATTTTCTGTGCCAAATGATCCGATTCAGGGCCTATGGGGACAAGGCAGGTAACAACCCAGGATGGGGTGCCAACCCATCACAGGGCACACTCACACACATCTACAGGCAAGTTGGGAACCTCAACCCAACTCCTCAACTCCTTTGGACTGCAAAAGGAAACCAGAGTACCTGGAGGAAACCCCACGACGACTCGGGGAGAACAAGCAAACTCCACACACCTGAAATCCTGACTCAAACCCAGGTCCCAGAGGTATGACACCACAGTGCTAATCGCTGCGCTGCCCGGCACCATGTCAAAAAATGAATCGTATTGTAAAGATGAACGAAGCTGATACAAAGGTTTTAACTGACAGATTGCTTAGGACAACTGAAAGAATTCTTTGATCAGGGTTGTATTAACTTGATGAATTAGGGTTAAAGAATAACTGGAAGAAAAAGGACTTGGAGATTTTTTTCCCCCTCAGTAGATCCAAGTTTGGTTGTGACAACTGCAAGATGACACTCTGGTTTTCAACCTTTAAAATTACTGGACAAGATTTGCCCAATAAAAAACACATACCTATATATAATGGGAAGTTGGTGGTGCTATCGTTCAGCAACCAGAGGGTTGCCGGTTCGAGCCTCGCTTCCTCCTGACCCCATCCAAGTGTCCTTGAGCAAGACGCTGAACCCCAAATTGCTCCCAGTGTGCAGGTTGGCACCTTGCATGGCAGCCTCTGCCACCGGTGTGTGGATGCGTGAATGTGAGGCATAAATTGTAAAGCGCTTTGAGTACTCGGAAGAGTAGAAAAGCACTACATAAATGCAGCCCATTTACCATAAAACCCTTAAATTGGATAGTTATCTAGTTTGTCCCAAATGCACCACCATCCACAGAATTCCGATGGCCCTCGATTGCACAGGGTTTGTGGGTTGAATACCCACAGGTATCCACGGGCCCAATCAGGTAACAGGTTTTACAGCTCAGCCAAACTTTTTCGGAGTAAGGGAAAAAACCCACCAGAGATGCATTGGCTTGCCGTTTGTACAACAGAAACAAGGTTAAAAATACAATATGCTGTAATTATGCTGCCCCTTTGCCCCCCCAAGCAGACGCCACAACACACAACATACCTACGTCACATTTCTCCATGGGCTGAACTAGGCTGTGGTCGCTACTCCCTGATGGTTCGTTAGACCAATCTCTACCCCTCCCCCCTCATTCTCTGACTCCCCCATGGCACCTAAAGCCAGCAACGCCATTTAAAAAGCAAAAAAACGACAACCTAAGGTTCTGTACTTCCAACATAAATGAAATGCAGAAAGGAAGACAACACACGAAGCTGAAGGTTGGAAAATTTCTTTGAATAAAATCCATAAACCCTCATACTTAGATGGGTGACTTTAAAAGTATAGCAAAATAATTCCCAGCTGCCATTACACACTGGAAAACACTTTGCATTACAGTGAAATTGTACAATACACTATTTAAAAAAAATAAAATAAAATCAGCTGCATGTGACAATACAAAAATGTTACTCGATGTACAATGATAACTTATTCCTCCATAATACTATGTACAAGAAATCATTTAGCAAAAGACCATTACGAGAAAAACATAGCTATTTACAGGTGTATAGACTGCTCTTCCGAGATGCACAGGATCCCCTGCTGTTTAAAAGGAAAGAGTAATAAAGTCAGTAACTTCAATAAATTACAAGCATATCTACATGCACTTAACAAGACATGATACTCTACCTATAAACGATTGAGCAGCGTGTTCTGGATGTCCTCATACACCTCATTGTAGAGGTCATCTTTGGATTTGGTACCATCCAGATACTCTGGAAAACCAAGGTGATGAACTTCAACTGATGTGTGGCGGGGGACGAAATCAGATTCGGAAGTAAAGTGTTTTGAGCAAAACCACACATCTAGAAAACAGATTCATACTCAGGGTGACTCACCAATGCCAAGGCAGTCATGCTCCATCTCCTTCCTGTGTTTCAAGTACATTGGCCAGACGTGGCCATCGAACAGCCCTGGAGGATCTGGAACAGTGTAATTTCTTGTACTGGGGATGGCAGGAAGGAACATGAGCGAGTGTGTTGGGGGGGGGGGGAGCGCATTTAAATCACCCCATGGACACAAAGCTCACCCCCGCCGTCTCTTGCACTCTTCATATGGAATGGCGATGTAGTAGCACTTGCTGTACACGTCAAGCAGCGGCCTGGAAGCGGAGAACGCCATTGTCGATGCAGAACACACCGCGAAAAGTGAAGGACCGACAAGGTGCAATCGACGCCATGCAACTCCAGAGACGTCTTCCGCCCTGGAGAAGACCTTGGTGCTTGGCTTTAGATAGTGACCTGAGAGCATATCTACAGAGGTCTGCCCCTAGTGCCTTGTCAATGTACACACCCTCCATATCTCCAAAGCTGCAGACATAGGACGAGTGGACACAAACCATTATGTGAACAGGGGGTAATGTTAGTCTCATAGAACTTAAGTCTTGACATGGTTATTGATGGATTTCATAGGGGAAGTTGAGGTGAAGGGCAGTCATGATGGGCTATTGGAAAGTTTGCTTCAATAATCCATACAATAATAAATTGACATAATGACACTATACCCTGATAAATCACAAAGGCCCTTCTCTAAATGGGTGTGTTATAATCTTATCACCAACACTTGATGTTTATTATATATTAAAAGGTCCAACAGACACAGCAGGGGAAGACTCACTGGTAATTGTAGAGAAGAAAGCCCTCCACAATCAAGATGTGGATTTCATTCTCTGGGTTAGACACCTCAGCCGTGGGTGACACCGCGATGCCATGGGAACGGGCGAACTTGACCGGATTCTCAGACCACCCCTTAATGGTGTTCACCATGGACTCCATGTCCAAAGCTGTAATAACTGAGGATGACAAAAAGAGGAAGAGGAGCCATTAAACGGGTCGGGCGCAGCTTGCAGAAGTACATTCCACAGAACCTTGGAGGGTAATATGGTGGCACAAAAATGACCGGAGGACTTGGATTTTAAGTAGGGCCTCACTACCAACACAAAACACCATTAAATGGCAAGTCCTACTGCGAAATCCAGTCTTACCATCCCACTGTTTAAAGCCGTCCGCTCCGACTTCTATCTGATCTTGTGGCTGAAATAACAGTGAGCAATAAAACATTGCAGCAACCTCAGGGTTACTGGTAGCCCTGCAGACCTGAACACATGAAGAGCGACACACTGCACACACGACTGGCCATGCCAGGAGCAGACAGGGGGGAGGCAAGAGAAGGAGGAAGGTGGAAGGTGGAAGGGTTAGTCATTAGTTAGCTGGTTTTAGCTAAGTCACTGTACATAGTTACAGCTTATACACAAGGTGAAAGTCCTAACTTGAATTACATTTAGATGGCAACATTTGTTTTATTAATTCTTATTTCTAGAGCCTATTCACGGTAATAATCAAATCAGGGATCCACTGAGGATTTTGTATATCATCTTCATACTAAAGAGCCTGCATATGAACATGGGTAGAATTTAGCTGAAATATGCTTATATATTATATTATATATTTATTATATAATGTATATAATCTGTATATAATGTATGGATGTATGTGCATTGTACGGGTGTGTATATGTACAGGCCAATAC
>JABFEA020000036.1:1878188-1891690 GCA_019775915.2 Cyphomyrus plagiostoma | reverse complement strand
GAGGAGGCACCAAGTCCACACAGGCAGAGAGGAGGCACCAAGTCCACACAGGCAGAGAGGAGGCACCAAGTCCACACAGGCAGAGCGTGATTCAAATGCACAGAGATGTGAGGCACCTTCCATGCAGGATATAAACTGTTACTATTACTCAGCATGTGACATACAGCCGCGCCCCAGGATTCTAGCTCCCAGTTCTCTGAGCTCCTGGAATTCCTGTCTAAGCGAAATCGGACACAGCGAGCAGACAGCCGGCCTACCGCCGGCGATGACAGCCGGCCTACCGCCGGCGATGACAGCCGGCCTACCGACGGCGATGACAGCCGGCTCACACAAGCGATGTGTCTTAGCACAGCCGGCGCTCCTCAGTAAGAACGACACTGGAACAGCACCTCACAGAGGCCTTTGGTTTTGGTTTTGTGTTTGATTTTAGATTTCTTTAATTTATTTTTTATTCACGACTAAAAGTATTTATCCTACTCCACAACACAATGTACAGAACTGCATATGAATCACCAAAGTCGTTAAATATTAGCTATTTAACTAATTGCTATTTCAAGTGTTCTTTATCATGCTGAACTTTTTGAATGTTGGGGAGATTAATTGCGGTTTCTTAGATGGACCTGGAACAAACTATAATTTCCCCCAAAGCCGCCTAATTTGCCAGTTTGTGCCATTTGAGTCATTTTGAGGAACCAGCCACACTGTCAGCAGTGAGTCTCACTCACATGTTCTGTCATCCATGAGCCCACAGGATGTCTCCATGTCGCCCTCCTCAGGCAGCGGCCTGTAACAGCAGGAAGTGAGACAGGTGATCACCCTGGCAGACAGTCAGCGCGCAGCTGATACCCACGCAGGTCTCACAGCCGGAGAAAGCACAGCAGCTCTCATCACATTTTAGTATAAAACCCAAAACTGAAGACATGATCAAAGGAGGGATAATACAGTGCTCTGCCTGACTGCATCCACTGCAATACAGTGCTCTGCCTGACTGCATCCACTGCAATACAGTGCTCTGCCTGACTGCATCCACTGCATGGTTTGTGATTCGTTTCTCTTTATGACTCCCACGGTTTTATTCGGAAGTGTCAGGTTTCTTGCACTGGGTATTATTGCAAATATCCCTTCCAGAGACACTAGGATAAAGCATAAATAGCAGATTAACAGCTCGAAGGGAGAAAAAAAAACAGAACAGCAACATAAAGGGTTATTTCACTGTGATTTAATAGCAATGCATGTACCAGTGATGAGACTGGGCAGTATTGAATCCCAATATCATTGTAACTGTCAACCTCAGCAATAACAAGAATGTTCGAGAGTGGGAAGCCGGGGTCTGCCTGAACCCCACCAGCTGCTCCCATCCCACGTTTAACACGAGTGTCTCAAGCCCATTTCTTTGCTAATTATATGGTAAATAGAGCAGCCAGGGTGACAGGCGGCAGACAGGCAGTGCTCCCTACGGTACGACGAAGCACCACAGCAGATGAACCAGAATAGCTTGTACTCACCAATACAAAATGGAGAATTAGCAGGTAATCTGAATCGCTCTGTTGCCCGTACCCCGCAGCGCCGAACGTCACGTCAGAGGCAGAGTGCTGCGTGTTCACCGTGCCAGCGAGACACACAAAGGGACCGGGCCTCGATGATGATGCATCTGCTGCAGGTCCTTTCACAGGCCTGCCCTGCCTCCATCTTAACAGGGGGATGCTCTGTTGTGTTCTGCTGACTGCGTCACATGACACAGCCTTTTACCATTTAAGGGCAAGGCCACACCTACTCCTCTCCCACAGACGCAGCGCCTCTCTCCATCCCCCACGACAGCCCTCTCTGTCTTTCTCTCTCTCCGTCTATTCATGTCGCTCTTACTCTTCATCCGTTTTTCTCTCCTGACAGCTTTCCAAAGCATTATATACGTGACAGTCACCTTGCATTTATTCTGATACCGATACTAAAATCCTTCATACGTAAACATCGATCTAATTATGTTCCACAAATGGCAATGCAATTAATAAGAGCACTTAACTACAACCAGACAAAAACTGCATAACCTGAAGGCTACTTGTGTCTTGTTTATTATTTATTTACTGCATACAGTATATTATGTAAAATACAGTTCATCTTAAATTGGTTAAAGTGAGTAAAGTGATTGCATTTCAGTGAGTAAATTAATGTTTTGTGTAACTGTAGTGCTTTCTGGTCGCGCTCCTACATCAGAACGTCACAGTGCCCTGTCCTCTGTTCTAGTCCTGAAATGTCGAGGAACCTTTTTAAAAGACTGAAATGCTGCATTATACTTGACTTCCTTGCCTTCCTGAGACCAGCTTTCAGTTGCATTTGATGGCCTGGATATTAGTGATGAGTTCTGGGTGATACTTTGCAGTTAATGAAATCCATGCTTATGGCTGGAGCTCCTCCCCATCTCTCACAGCTGCCTGCAGTTCATTCTGCATGCTGATCACTGAAAACACAGCTAGAATTGCAACCAAATAACTACACTAAAAATTGGGCTGCACATATGGTGTCATGATTACATGGCACATGAAGAATAATCGCCAGGGCTTCAGGTGACAGGTATAATATATTTCTCCGGATACCGGCCATATCGTGGATATCGTGATATCGGCTATATTGCGATACCGAACAACCCTGATTTAAATATAATTTCAGCTGAGCACCCAGAGAAGATCCAGTAGATCCCTAAATACACATATAAAATGCAGCTGACAGTGCACAGCAACTGACCCCGACCAGTTGCCCCGCTAACCATTCGTGTGACTTCCTTCAGATCATGTAGATATCATTGATGGTTAGATCTAAGTCAATATCTACCACAACATCACAACACAGCTAAGCATCATTGTATAGTCACCACCTAATCCCCACTCGCTGACAGACCGGGCCGCTTAGAGCCTGAACGTCTTTAAGCTGTTTGACTGTCCAGACAAACTGTCCTCATTGGGTGTGTCTGGTGCCCAGGTGCTGGATACACAACGAGCACGGTACCTGGGAAAGTCCTCGTCATGCCACTCATCCTTCACCTCCATGTTCTCCATGCGCAGCGTGGCTTCTGTGCTGCCCATCTCTGTTCACAGGCACTCGGGCTGGCAGGAAACACAAAGCTGCCTCTGTCGGAGCTGACCCCCACACTGAATTTATCTTAATTGAAGGGTGTTAACTGAATCTCTCAGGTAGTGATTTAAAAGGCATAACCTACGATATCCGCCGGTCTGCAAAAGCAATCAGAATGAAAACGTCCCTGCTGGTATTTAATACGGAGACTGATGGAATTTTCCATGAAGCCCTAATGAGCAGCAGAGCCACCTCCCTCCTGTGCTGTGTGGCTGATCCTTCAAGTGCTGTGTGGCTGATCCTTCAAGTGCTGTGTGGCCGATCCCTCATCTGCTGTGTGGCTGATCCTTCAAGTGCTGTGTGGCTGATCTTTCAAGTGCTGTGTGGCTGATCCCTCATCTGCTGTGTGGCTTATCCTTCATGTGCTGTGTGGCTGATCCTTCAAGTGCTGTGTGGCTGATCCCTCATCTGCTGTGTGGCTGATCCTTCAAGTGCTGTCTGGCTGATCCCTCATGTGCTATGTGGCTGATCCTTCAAGTGCTGTATGGCTGATCCTTCACGTGCTGTGTGGCTGATCCTTTATGTGCTGTGTGGCTGATCCCTCATCTGCTGTGTGGCCGATCCTTCATGTGCTGTATGGTTGATCCTTCATGTGCTGTGTGGCCGATCCTTCATGTGCTGTGTCGCTGTTCCCTCCTGTGCTGTGAGGCTGATCCTTCATGTGTTGTGTGGCTGATCTTTCATGTGCTGTCCACATTTCCCTGCTTTTAGGGGGCCATTACTTAGGGGGCCTGGGAACTGCCCCCTCCCCCCTTAAAGCCCCCCGCTAATACAGACATGCGTCTCAGCAAGCGTCTCAGCGAGGGTATAACTTAGGGTTGTAACATTCCAATACCCCTCTAATACACACTGGGATATATTAATGTCTTTTGCATGAGAGGATCTCCATTGGGCCACTGTTAATGAAGCTGCTTAAGGCTGTTTAATAGTAGGCAGCATAATCTTATACAGTATTTCACTCCCAAACCCACAAGCAGAGCTAAAAGAAGGTCTGTAGATCTAGGCTCCCCAGGTCAGTGCTGTTTTGGTATCACATCCTTAACAGACAGAAATTATCACAAATAACAGAGAAATTAAACAACTGATAGTCCCGTGGAATATAAGTGGGAAATGAACAAAATCCTGACCCTTATAAACTAGCAGCATACATGCAATAAAAACTTCAGAAAAAAAGACAAATTTACAATAACTTTATCATTCACGTTAGCCATAACATGTCAAATTCCATTAACGTTTTAAAGACACTATTAGCTCGTTCTGCTTTTCACAGAACATCTGTTGTTGTGCCTCGCGGCCCTGGCACGTCTCGGAATGCCCGCCAGTTAGGGGCACAGCGCGCTGGGCAGCCTGCTGCATAGTAGAAGCATAAGGCTGTACTGCTTTACTGGTCTTAATCTGTTACATTTATTTGACAGATACGGCATCATTTTTTTATATTAAGAAATGGGCTGGTTAATCTGATTAGCTTTTCCGCTGGGCATAAAATGTCTTCTAATAGAATGATCTTTAATGACTATAATAAAATGCTTTCCACAATGTAAAATGTTGTGCAAATACAGATGCCAGCATCAGATTTTTGAGTATTGATTTATATGCAGGAAAAGCGTAATAAATTGCATCGTATCACTGTACTATGAAATGCAGAAACTGGGCGTGGCAGAGAAAGCCAGACCGCACTCACATATGTCGGGTAAAATCCTCTGCAACACCTCCTTTTCTCTTCTTCCTTGCTCTGTGCTGACCGACGTCTTAGGAATGGTGCCGTAAACCCCTCATGTTCCAGTGGACAGCAGAGGCACGCCGCGTCCTCAGCTCTCCCAGGCCAGAGCAGCAGGTGTGTGACAAGAGAGGGCAGCTCCTTTCTTCCCAGGGCAGACGAGAAAAAAGCGCTCGGTGGCAGGGCGTGAGAGACACGGAGCTCTATTCGGTGGCAGCACTGCCGACGGTGCTCAAAACAGACTGTAAACACAGCGTATTCCTCCAGTCACAATGACTGCTTTGCTCACCCTACCTAGACTGCATCATTTCTACTTAGGCTTCCCTCTATGTACACTTACAAATCTCACGACTAATATGGTGCCCATTTCACCCTTAATCCTGTGTAATACCCCATTGTTTGGGATGTGCTCCTCAGCCTCTTTTTATACCATAAAAGCCGAGGTTTAGTCTAAGGTTGATGCCTATTCACCCTGACATTCCCTCCTATCTGTTCCCTAGCAACAGCATCTGCCCGTCCCCCGGTCCGCTTCCCTGTCTGACTTGTTCATCCCCCTGCGCTGCACGGACACGTACACAAAGCCTCCTCCTCCTCCTGCCTTCACGTTACCCACCCACGCCCCCCGGCCGCAGGGGCTCTGTACAGCGCCAGCTACCCCTGGGTGCTGAACCACGAGAGCATCTGACGCGGAACCACGTCCTTCCAATCTGGCCTGCATTGCCACGCTTTACCTATTTCTAATATGCAGATAATAGACATGACATTTTGCATGCCATTTCTGTGACTGCATGGGCTTGATTTTTATGCCGTTGGCGACATATAAACGTTTGTGTGCGTGTGTGTGTGTGTGTGTGTCAGGGGGGTGGGGGAGTGGTGGTCATCAAATAAAAATTTACACGGTGTTTATTTAATTTCCCTTATCTGCTTAACCCCACACATGCGATGAAGCGTAATTAAACATTCGTATAACGAAGGTGGCTCGCCTATGTCGATAGTCCTGTGTAATAAAATTAGTGAATAGTTTCAGTAAAGCTCCAGCTTTCCGACACTGACCATTGCGCCCGTACCTTCACCAGTTTACCATCCATCAGTTTACTTTTGGTTTTCTCTTGCTCCCGGTTAAGGGTCCCGGATCCCGATGTCCGACCCGCCCTGTGCCTCCTTACGATCTTTTGTGAAATCCGTCTCCCCTCCCGCGGTATTATTAACAGTATTATTATTCAAACCCCCCCCCCCCCAGAGCAGGTTTTACGCAGCACACTCTTAATGCTACTACTGCTGAGGGCCTAATAATAGTATCTGATTGTAATTATACTTATACTAAGTTTCCTACCTTAGTGGGCCCGCAAAGGCTGTTGACTGACAACATAAGAAATTGACTTCGCCACAAGGTGGCGTTTGGAAACTGAGACTGTAAGACACAATCTCATCATTACAGGATTCGCTGACAAGTTGCCACAACAAATGCCGGGTGCGAAGCAAACTGTTAATGACGTTAAACGGGCTTGCGTATTTATTTGTAATTCATTTGATTTGTGGTTTGAATGTATTGGTGTTCTTTCAACGCTGTATAAACACTTACACCTTATTGGCCCAAGAAATAGCTTTTAAGTCACCGCAAGAATAAGCCAATGTTGGGTGAATAAGATTTATTTATTCATTTTTTCATACGCAGTTAGCAAGTTAGTCATACGCTAAATGTAGAGCTTCGGTTTTGAGAAAGCAGAAACTGAAGCTATGAAAGGGAGACAATGTGATGGTTACTGCTGGCACAGGAGATGAGCTCAGCTGTGGGGCGTCACAGCGAGAAGGACTTTTGTCCAGTCATGTTGACACGGCACGCACACACGACCCACGCGCGCGCGCACACACACACACACACACACACACACAGACACACACACACAATGTATTCCTTTAACCCAGTATTAATTAACTTATAATTACTTACTAATAGTTAATTACCCGTGGTAATTAATCAACACCTTTTTTTCTTGCTGACTTGAAAATGTCCCTCTTTATGCACTTCTGAATTCTATGTGACACTTTAGAGAGCTTACCCTACCCTACAGCTTGGACTGGCTGTATACTAAGTGTCACAGCTAAACAGGGCTCAGGAGATGGAGATGCAGGAAAAGTCCCTTTGAGGGGAAAACAGAGGAAAACACTTTGTAGTGCACGGTATACTAAGGACACATCGCAACCCTGCTATTGTGTGCAGTGGATTCCCCCCACCCCCCACGTCACAAAAGGCTTCATAAATGTGCCTTTGCCTCCCCTGCTACCTCTCACCATAAACATATAATTAAAAAGAAGGGGATTCGATCAGGAAGAACAGCTCTAGCATTGCAGCAGATGCGTAGGATGACCCTGTGTCACACCAAGCTGGGACCCATATGTTCTCCTTTTTCATGTACTTGAAATTAGTAATAAATTACTTTCATTTAATGGAATCACAGACAGCATTGGTATAATGTACTCCATACTGAGCATACCACGAGCTAACAGACTGCCTTTTTAGTAAGAGTTCATTTCTAACAGCTTGTCGTTACTCTGTTTCACTTTGACAATCGGCGGCTCACTTGGACAATGGGAGTGTCCTGTGTCAGGCTGGCAATAGACTACAGTCCGCATTTAACCCCGTAATATCCTCAAGAGTTCTTACCCAGTTAGACAGCTTTGGATTCAATGTCTGGATTCTGGACCTTCTTACAAGCCCAGTTTGGAAACAGAACCTCATTCACAGGGCAGAGTCTCCCATTCTGCTCCCTGCTGACCCACAAGTCTTGGCAGAATGAGCCCAGGGCCAGGGTGTCCATAAGAGGGCAAAAAGGAGAAGTCTTCCAAGGCCCAGATACCAAGAGGGCCCCATGAGTGTGTGAGCATGGATAACGGCAGCTTTGGTTTGAGGGGTGGGGGCATTCAGAAGAATTTTTCAGGGGCTGAGGCACGTCTTTATGCACAGCAACGTATCTGTTGAAGATTATGGAGCTGGGGGGTGTTCCATGAAGCAGGATTTCTCTGTTAGCTGGGTTAACTTAAGATAGAAGTTATGATCACCCAATGAGAGTTTAGGTATGGAATATTCCTATCGGACAATCATGACTTCTAGCTTAAGTTAACACACATCTGTAGCAATTGAGGACGAGTCTTTACTTCCTCGGAAACATGAGCAAGGTCCAGATGTTGCCAGCAGCTGTCATCAGATAAAATGGAATCTCCTCTGGATTGCATTACAAAGTGGTGTAGAAAGTGCTCAGCTCACTGAGCGCCACAGGGGGGCAGCGCAGAGCGCTCAGGCAGTCACTGCGCCGCGTCTGCCGTCACTGCGGGACACTCTCACTGCCTCAGAAAGCAGGCAGCACCATGACCGGATCCAGTCACTCTGCACAGATACTATTCTCAGGCAGTTTATACTCTCAAGCCATACGTCTGCCCAACAGCTGCTAATTAACAGACAAATGGGCGAAGTAGAATGAACATGGGCTCTCTATCAGCGTCACTCACCACTTGTTCACATTGCCATTATGTGTCATATGTTTATTTTGTCACTTAATGTTAATTATAGTTCAGTGGCGTATGGTGCCGCTTCGTTTCTGTTATTGCACAGTTACGTAAGTCTGCAGGAAGCAAGCTTATGTGCATCTTTCTCGTACAAAGTGCATAAGACAATGAACTTGCACTTCTTCAGGTTTGAGTTGGTGTTTGGCAAAGAGAGTATTGATGAGGATTTAGGGGCCGAAGCTCTGTTGGCAACGCACTGCCTCTTGGTAGTTTTCCAAGTTGCTTTACATGGTTTTGCATGGTTTGATACGTCTAGTGATCTGTGGCATTATAGTACTTTGTTTTCTGATGAAGGAGGCGTGCCGGTACCCCCTTTTCTACCCCTCACTGGAAGGGCATTTTGGGATTTTGGTACAAATAGTACTTGTTTTGTGATTGTGAAATATAGCTTAACGTAATCATTTCAACACATGATGGTTGAGAAAAGCTGGTGCATGACTTGTGTAACATCTTACAGACTTGTACAGAACTGTGATGTAAATTATCCAGTTTGTTGTTCCTGGTTTTAATTTAAAAATGGCTCAAGCCGTTCCGTTTGTTGTTGCTTGCTAGTTTTTTCACTATAGGTTATTCTTCCCTTAGACTACTCCTCGTTTAATGGCCAAGTTCTGTTCCCACGACAGGGTCATTTAGGGAAATGGTCACTTATAGTGCACATCAGCACATCACATTCATTTTTCTCAGTTGACATATTAGGCCCAGTAAAAAATCATTACTTCATCATCCCCGCCCGCGTGGCGAATTTAGCCCGCATCGATTTTTTTTTATTTTTAAAAAGTGTATTTCCTTGTGTATATTCCACTGCCGGCGTTCACAAATTTCACAGGCAGACGATAAAAACCAATTGCCGCGCATTTGTATTCTTCCACCCCACCTTACTTTCTTCTACCTTCCCTCCCGATCAGTAGGCTACCGAACACGAACTGCTGAAGTTTAATATCTTTTTTCTAAGAAATAATTAAAAAAAAATCGCCCTCCCTCATCACTTGTTACTGATTGAAAGGATGATAAACTAATGATTTTTTTACTGGGTCATACATAATCCAAATTTCTGTTTAGACCCAGTAAGGGAGAACTGGATGTTCTCGCGTGAATTTCCACAGATATGCAACGGTAATCTGGATGTCTTGGCCGCTTCAGCAGGCCCGCGTTTGTGATGCTGCGGAACGTTTTGCCTGTGACTGGAGGAATACGCCGGAAGCCATCTGTTACAAAGTTTTAAGAGATAATTTCAGCCACAATAATTGTCAGTATCACATAACCGGCAGAAGCCGCGTGGCGTCTTCCGTTCTTTTCATACTTCAGCAGAAACCCTTCAGCTGTCTATAACTGAGCACTTTTGTATGATTTTGTAGGTCATGCTGGGAAAACAACAAGCAAAGACAATTTCATTCAAAAGGTAACACTTTATGTGTGGGGCACAAATAATGAAGCAGTACACGCTTAACTTAGTAATTAACTAGAAACCAGTGTTTTTTTAATTTGCTTTTTATTACGTAAGGTTGTCATTGTTGCATTTAGGGCAGGGGTGTCAAACTGCAGTCCTGGGGGGCCGGAGCCCTGTGTAGATTAGTTCTTTCCCTGATCCACCACAAATGATTCAACTCAACAGCTATGTGGTAATTAGCACAAGAGGTTGAATCTGGTGTGTTAAATGAAGGGAAACCTTAAAAATGTGCTGGGCGCCAGCCCTCCAGGACTGGAGTCTGACACACCTGATTCAACTCCTGGTGCTAATTACCACACAGCTCTTGAGTTGAATCATTTGTGGTAGAATAGGAAAGAACTAAGCTACACAGGGGTCAGACCCCCCAGGACTGGAGTTTGACACCCCTGACTTACACACTGGAAAAAGCAAAAAAGGAACAAAACCATTTTGAATCACCATTAGAAAGAAGTACATTGTTGTTAAATAGGTTTCAATGATCTCATTTTCGTTATTTTTATACACTATGTAACCCGTACGGTTGTAGACATTTGAAGGATTACGAAAAATAATTATTTTTAAAAATACGTAAAGAAATATAGTAGCCTAACAGCTAGAGGAAATTACCTCCAGGTTATACACATTTGTAAGAATAATACAATTTTTAAATGATGAAACTACGAGCTTTAATCGCATATGTATTGCACAAATGGTTTGGAACAAAACCAACAAAAATGAGTTTAAAATAATGTTTTTTTTAAGAAAAAAAGCGTGACATGCAGCCACTGCTTTGATGTTAATTAAGGAAGTGAACACACACACACACACACACGGTCATTTGATCTCGGTGGCCGCTGACGGGTGGGGACACAAAGCGGCACTTTTTCAGCGATCGCAGCCGCAGCAGAGCGAGCGGGTGTCGGCTGCACCACGCAGACGGAACCGCCGCCGGCTTCTGACATCGATATTGGAGATAGAAGCGCGACGTGGTATGTGAGGCGCTGAAGATAGCCGAGCTATGCTTCTAGTTTAAACTGAGCCGCTTTAATGTAGATTAACATCTTCTTCTGTGCTTATACTCTGCTGAAGTATGTCGCTTATTACGGCTCTGAGGGGACTGGGCTTTCATGCTGGTTTTCTTCAATGATGAAGTGCGCAAAGTGCAGTTCTGCACAGGACAGTTCAGTCTGTTTAACTTGTTGTGTCTGATGATAATCTGCTCTCAAGAGTAGAGCAGTACTTGAGCTGTACACCTTGGATAGTTCAAAAATGACTTCTGATACGTATTTGTAAAACGATTCTTTTCTAAATGCAGTTTCCAGCATATGTAAAGTACCACTGATAGGTGTCTCACGAGATTAAAAAAATACGAATTCTATTAATATACATGTTTTAATGGATGATGAGAAAGTTTGTATAGTGGAACACGTCCATCGTTTTAACACGTCTTGTAATTTAATATCATTGGAATCACATCAACCCTTACGTGTTTGTCCGTCTGCTTTCATTCAGACTCTCAGTTCAGCCCACATGAAGAAACCTACAAGCCCCTAAAGATGGCAACAGTAAGTCTGCCTTTTACACTGTTGGTTAATATTCGCAGAGGCACGCGACACAGCGCAGTCGGAGATGCCAGTTTACAGACGTCCGCGCCACACTGGGCATGCAGGGATTTTATATAAAACATGTATGTTGCAGCGGTTGAAAAATGTGATGAAAACGACCGAACTGGGCCGTAGCCGTTGGCTGTTTTGCTAATAAAGGGCAGGAACAGGTGCCGTGTCGTAGAACCCCCCCGAAACCGAAGTTTGCGCCCTATACGTGTCCAAAATAGCAGGCCCGTTACAGTGTGTTTTATTCCAATTTCAGACACCCTTATGTTCAATGCAGTGTTATAGTGAACATAATGCTGCAGCTTGGAAGCTGGATGTGAAATGAAGGTACGTTGTTCAGAACAGTGGTCCTCAACCTTTTTTGCATCGCGAGCCAATTTTTACGATGCCAGTTGCAGTCCTGGGCGGCCGGAGCCCTGTGTAGCTCAGTTCTTTCCCTGTTCCACAACAAATGATTCAACTCAACAGCTATGTGGTAATTAGCACAAAAATGTGTCTGTATCTGTGATTTAGCTCCTAGGCTTGGTTGGTATTCACTCGTTCTGCGGTCAACAGTTGCAGACCCAAGACCCGTTGAAAGGCATATACTGTATATGTTAATTGTAGGGCTGAGCCTGAGAAATCTGATCGTGGATCAACATAGCAGCTAGCTGGTTTTAAAATGCTTACATTTCCAACTGTGCTTTTCATAACTTGCCGAGACCCAAATTTGGGTCACGATCGATGGGTTGAGAATCACTGGTCTAGAACATCGTACCACCTGGCCAGCACACAGTTCAGGCCATATCCTGCAGGTTTTGTTAAGTATTTGGACATTTTGCTATGGCCCTGCAACCCTGATTATATTTTTTTTAAAAAAATAGCACGGTTTGTGTTTATATTTTTTATACAAATGAGTCGGCTTCAGTACAATTTAACATTTTGTTTGCTAGTATTCCCTTGAAGCAGTGACCTTTGTAGCCGATCACTTTTTCTCCATTTCTGCATAAGAGTTGGGCGCCAGGCACACAGTGTGTTGCCAAAAGCGACCACAGCAAGACCAAAACCGGCGAGCTGGCCTACCGGAAAGGCGACATTTTAACTATCGTCGACAGAGGAGTGGTATGATCAGATAGCTCATGACTTACTGAGTTTATCCTGGATTATTATTAAGTTCTATAGCCATATGTGTGTGCTTGTTATTAATGAATGTATTTATTTGTTTGTCTGCTTACCGTGGCTGCACACTGACAGCGTCCCATTTTGTTGTAAGGCGAAAGGCACGTACAAGGCGCAGCACAATAAAACGGGAGCTCAGGGTCTCATCTCCGCCAGCAACGTCCGGGAGCGCGAGGCCATCCGGGTGGATCCCAGCCTTAGCCTCATGCCGTAAGTTTGCTGGGGGCTGCCGGTGTCCGCACGCCCTTGCTCCACCCAAGCCAGCCTCATGTGTCGCAGTAGTAATTATCTTGAAAGAGGATACACATCAATTTATAGATTACCTGATCCATTCATTCGGTTATAGCCTAATACATTTCCATGCACGGTTAGTTAAAAAAAAAAGAATTCTAGACATTTCTGCATATCAGCTTCACAACTTAAAATGCATAAAGTCGATCATTGCATTTCAGGGGTTTTACTGTCTTAGAATTTTGTTTGTGATAACTGAGAATTTTTTGATTCAGCTTTAAAATGAAAATCACACTTTCTGGTTGTTTACTATGCATCTGCAACACAGGAAGGAACAGCTACCTCTGAGGAAACGGCAGCGATATTTTCGACCTGCTTGTGGGCGTGTTGAATTTTGTCTTGTTTCTGTACATGGACAGTTTTATCATTTTTAGGTTTTATGGTTAGGGCTGGGTAGGGGTTACAGCTGTCATAGTTGCTTATGATTAGGGCTGGGTAGTGGTTAAGGTTGTCATAGTTACTTATGGTTAAGGTTAGGACTGGGTAGGGGTTACAGTCATCATTTTGGGATTAGAGTTTTCCCCATAGAAATGACTGGAGAGTCCTCACAAAGAAATATGTACAAACCTACCCAGGTGTGCCCTTTGATTGGCTGGTATTCTATCTG
>JABFEA020000036.1:1852042-1863074 GCA_019775915.2 Cyphomyrus plagiostoma | reverse complement strand
TGTTTGTGAGATGTTACAGGAACGCGGCCAGGTGTTTGTGAGATGTTACTGGAACGCGGCCAGGTGTTTGTGAGATGCTACTGGAACGCGGCCAGGTGTTTGTGAGATGTTACAGGAACGCGGCCAGGTGTTTGTGAGATGTTACAGGAACGCGGCCAGGTGTTTGCGAGATATTACTGGAACGCGGCCAGGTGTTTGCGAGATGTTACAGGAACGCGGCCAGGTGTTTGCGAGATGTTACAGGAACGCGGCCAGGTGTTTGTGAGATGTTACAGGAATGCAGCCAGGTTGTGGGTCTGCAGCACTGCGGCAGTTTCTCCTTCCAAGGCGGCAGTGAGTCATGCAGGATCTTTCAGCAAGATGTTCCGGAGCACACCTCCAAATCCACACCCAGATGCTTCACTGCCTACAAAATGAAGCTTTTGTTGGCCATTCCTGTGTCTTGATTTAAACCCCATTGAGCACTGGTGGGGGAAGCTGAAGAGGTTAGTCTATAAACGTGGTCCAAGGACCTGGAGATCTGAGAGATCTGGAGAGGTTTTTCAAGGAGGAATGGTCTCAGATTTCATTAGATGTTTTCACCAACTTTATCTATAGCAAGACGAGGTGGAAAGTGTAAAATGCAGCAGCGCAACAAGATAATAGAAGTTTCTGGTTAAATGTGACCTCATTTTAGTATATTTCGAATAAAACAATACTTTGTTTAATTACATGAGTACATGAGTATTAGTCAAGGTCTGTATTTAATAAAAAAACTAAATATAACTTTAATGGTATGAAAAATAAAAAAGACCATTTCAGTCTCTCTCTCTCTCTCTCTCTCTCTCTGTGTCAGACAATAAAATGTACTGTATGTGTAATGAAACAGCTGGTGATGATCTTGATGCAGTTCAGCATCACTCTAGTGTTCTACTGTTATCAGTATCCAAGACAACATGAGTCATAGAAATATAATGGACAGATATGCCTGAAGCCACGTGACTGCCTGCCTAACAATCTGTGCTGTTTTCTCAACTGAAAATTAACGAGCACAGATAAATATAGCAGTTAAATTAACAGGCACAGTTAAATGTAGCAGTGAGATTATGCCAGTTTATAATTAATTTAATGTATACTCTTTTTCTCATAGAAAGCTCTATTGCCGCAAAAAAGAAATAAAAAAAAAAACAATAAACAAATAAATAAATAAATGACAGAAAATACCGCGGTCCTTAATACTAGAACACTACGTCGCAGTTTTCAATATGATTCACTTCATTGTTTTGGTCCAAATACTGTCTTAAGGATTGCAGCGTTTTTATTTTTTCTTGCCATGTCAAGCTTCCTAAAACCATTCCCCAGAGCTTCTTAAACTTATCTTTAGATTTCTCTGAGGTCAGAGGAAATCTCCAGAGAAGTATTTAGCCTCGTTAATGGCAGGATTGATCACTGAGATACTAACCCCTTTCAGCTCAGTCGAGACCTAAGAATGTCCCATTGGCTGCACAGGACATCTTAAATTAATTACATTTATTTAGGCGTTTATTTGTATTCATGCACACAAACATATACACACTGCCTCTATAAATGTAATTCAGTCTCGGGCTTTTTGGATTTGCCATGTTGTATATTGCAGAAATGTTTTCATTAATGTAAATATCAAAACATAATAACAAATTGTAATATTTCTCACTGCTTCAGACTGTGTGCCTTTCTGGTTATACTGGATTCACTCTGACAGCAGCTCGGCAAACGGCAATTTATAAAACCAGAGGTAAAACCTTAATTGGCTGTTAAACAGGGCTGAGACTGATTATGTCGCTAATTGTTTGGTTTTATAATTCATAACAGATTGGTACACATTTCTATGGAATTATCTAGTATAAGGAATTACCCAATTTAAATGATCGACATATTAATAAACTGTGTCTGGTAAACAAATGGTAATTTATTTTAATTTGAATATCCGCAGCATAGTATTATAACACTGCAATGTGACATAAAAATATCTCTAAACATCTGTTTTTGTCTGTAAAAATCAGATTAATGATTTGATAATGATGACAGTCCGATGTAATTTTCAAAAAGAATTATTTGTGAAAATTATTTTCTGAGAATTATTATCCATGTCCCCAGTACACGGTTACGGGAAATCACTATTATTATTTAAGCATTTTATAGAGTCATTTTCTTCAAGAGTGTTAGTTTTTTTTTTTTCCTCAGTGAACATGTGTCAAATTTAAGTTTTAAGTTACTTGTTCATTAAATCTAACAGGGGTTGGCATTTTATACTTTTTAAGATTTTTTGTGTTATTTTTGATTGCTGATAAAATTCTCCGGCTCTCCCAGTAATAGACCATCGACGATGGAGGGTCGTATATAATGAACTGAACAATTTCGGTTATTCTCCCTGAAGTACTACGCATATTCAACACTCAATGTAATTTAGCTGTTTGGGCGGGCATTGAATGCGCTGAACACTCTGAATAAGCTTGGATAAGTGATCTGTCTATGGAGGCTGGGTTAGCCTATACTTCTTAAAATGTATTTTATTGGTGGGGCTGCAGAGAGTCTCTGTGGTTTCTACTAATCACTTGAAATTTGCCAGCAAAATGACATTAGGAAGCTTTATTATTTATATTAAGCATTGCGCTTCAGAAAATAATGTTTTAGTCGTACCTGGAAATAAAGCCTAATGATCGGCAGTGTGCTTTCTATAGATTTGTACGATCATAAAATAGAAAGCTGCTCCAGGCCAAAGTTGCGGGTCTTTTTGAATATACTCTTTCGCTGGAATAATGAGGGGATTAGCGAAAACTTTCAGCAGAACTTCTTTGTCTTAAAAACAATAGAATTTTGAAAGAAAGTCCTGTACGGGCTTCATTAGCCGCGGCCTCCTCCTGTGGCGTGAATGGAAGCTACATTTAGAGCAATTACTTGACCAGAAAACAATTGTCAGTCATTCTTAAAGGGGAAGGATTCCAATTAATAAACCTTTTAATCCTTTCGCTTTACGTTCATTCTTCATTGTACCTTTGCCGTCTGTACGATTTTGAAAAGAGCTTCAACGAAAAGGGCGAAAAACAATCATTGACTCACTGTAGACCAGTTTTATGGCTATTATATTTGTTTATTCGTTTGTTTATAGGAACACAAATAGATATTGGAATAACAATCAGACAGTCAAGGCTCTCAGCGGAATCTGAGAAGCCAGACAGGCTTTTCTGTCATTCAAAGGACCAGCGCAATCGTCGCTTCAACATTTGCGCTACTGGGCTGCCGCACCGCACAGCTCCCGCAAGAAGCCGCCCGATAGGTACGTCTCACATAATCGTTTTCAAAAAACACGGAAAGGTGAATTTAAGATGAGCAAATACAAAAAGTCGTATCTGATTTGTAAACTTTAGCGTTAAGAAATTATTTGGCGTCATCGAAACGGTAATTCGACTATAATAATAAGTAGCCTATAGTATAATAATATAAACAAGTTACACCGCAATATAGCGCACTCTAAAGTAAAAGACTCTGTCGGTAGCCGAAAGGTCGAAGGCTTTGTTTTCAGTAACGGTAAATATTTTGCTATGACACTCCGTGCAAAAGTAGTTAGTTAAAGAAATTTAAAAAGTCATTAATATGTAGCTAAAGAAATATGCGGTCAGATCAATTCGCTTTTATGCGTGCTTATTGACTTTTGTAACAAGACACAGCAAAAATAATGATTAACAGTCAGCATTGAAATAAAACAGAAGTTTAGATAATAAAGTAGGCTCCTGATACTTAAGGGAGACAATTATGTTTTTTTTTTTACTGATGGCAACAAAAAAGTAAAAAAACGACACATTTGAAGGTATTTCGTTTGGTGGATATGCAGTATCGCTTAAATTAAACCGTTTGTAGTATGCGGTTTTAGGTGTTTCACTGATTTTATTTTTGAACATAACTTTTACACACATTTTGATAAGAACTTGTTTTTATCACATTATTTCTAGAGCGTAGTGTCGCATCACATTCATATTAAATTTTAATTTTTCGTTTAATGCTTAATTTATCATGCTGAGGAAGACCGGTACGAGCGGTTGGAGATGTCGTCGGTGGGCTCGTGGCGGACACTTTCTGATTGGTATCTCTGATCAGTATTGAAATTCACATCCGATATCGCCTAACATGTAAGACTGTAGACTGTTATTACCGAAGTTAAAATCAGTCGATTTAATTACATCGCAAGGTCAATGACAGACGTTGTGTTATGCTACTATGTTTGCACTGACTTGTCCTGGCATAAAATAAATGAGCCGCTACAAGCTGGTGTAACCAGCACATTTATAATGAAATAAATATATTTTAAAAGTGCACATTATTTTTTATCCATGGCGTCCATCACCTGGCCACGCGCTTGTCTCGCACAGCCAGCCCATCCCAGGACACGCACACGCAGCACGGTTTAGAGATGAAGCTCAAGCATAATTGCATAGCTGGACGCTCCGGGAGGACCTGCATCAAAATAGGCCGACTGCAGGGACTCTGGAGGGACTCAAACGGCGCTTACTGAGGCGTGGCGGCCACCGTGTATTAGCAAACTGAAAGCATTTGTCATGCCATTGAATTGTGGCGTCACTTGTTTTGAGTAATTAATCGTGTTGACGAACTTAAATGGTCACAGTCTACAGATTCTGTTTTCGTTCGGCAAGTTGTATTATTTCGCATGATTATGTTTTATGCAGCAGGTGTGTTTGAACAACGTTTAGCAATGTGTAAGTCGGCCGTATAATGTAATTAAACGATTATACAACTGTATAATGTAAATTTCTGGTTATTAAACATTTTCTTCATTTTTTTCCAAGATGTTGGGGCACTTCAAGGGACCATAAAGTTGAAGAAAAGCGCGTTTATTTCACCCCCAGTCCGTTCCTGAATGGGCTGTTCGCTTGCCTTCCTGCCAAAGTTGACATTCGACGTTTGATCCCGGAGTGGATGCCTTCTTAAGTTCTTTGCCTGCACAGTGCTGCTCTTGCATTTTCCTCCCGGAGGCGAGTGACTTGGAGTTTCTCGGATGCATCTGTCCCTGGATACCGTGAGCATGGTGGACGACGGCTGCCTGTCCGCAACCAACTTCCACGAGATGATGAAAGGCGGGGGGGCATCGGTGGGTGGCCGCGTCCACAGCATCGATGTCATCTTGGGCTTCAGCAAGGACCAGGACCCACTGCTGAACCAGGCCGAGCAGCACAAGGCAGGGACCGGGCCCCCGGGTGATCCTGGCAAGCAGGGCCCAGCCCATACCTACGGACACCCTCCTGCTCTGAGGGAGAGTGTGCCTCAGTCTGACTTCCAGGGTAAGTGTGCACTCCTGCACACAGGGACACAGTAGGGTCATCGACATACCTGGCAGATTCTGGGGCCCAACACTTTCCAGGGGCCCCAGAGTGTGTGAAAGGGAGGTGACAGTGGGGCGGGACCATGGTGACATTCGACCTCTTTTGGCTTTGATATAAACAGACCCAGATAGCAGGTACCATAAGCGCAGATGGACCCGAAATCCTGGCCGCCCCAATCCCTTGCCCCCCCCCCGCACTGCATATTCTGCTGACGACAGGGAAAATATGAGAGCATGAAATTGAGTGTAAATCTACAAATAAAACATGCTGCTTAATTTCTCAAAGAATAAGTCAGTGAAGACTGAATACCAACAAGTGACATCATGTTTACACTTATATACAGCAATTTAACCATTTTCTGAAGCTGCTAGTTAGATTAGCTCAGGGGCAAATGTTTTCTCCAGAAATCAATGCATAAACAAATCGGTCTGTTAACTTAGACATGTTACAGTCCAAACTGGCACAGCACTACGTAGCACATTGGTCTGTACCATTCTATTGCTTGGTGTCCTTTACTACTTAGGAATTTGTGGTCTTACAATGGCAGAACTTCAGAAGTAACTCTTGTAACCTCTGTCCGATTCGCAGACTCGGCTCTGTTTTCCAACAAGTGCGAGGGGGAGGCGTGCGGGGGCCTGAAGGGCGGCGACGGCGAGGCGGACGGCAAGTCCGCGGACGGCCTGAGCGAGGAGGCGCTGAAGAAGAAGCACCGGCGTAATCGTACCACCTTCACCACCTACCAGCTGCACGAGCTGGAGAGGGCCTTCGAGAAGTCCCACTACCCGGACGTGTACAGCCGCGAGGAGCTGGCCATGAAGGTCAGCCTCCCCGAGGTCCGCGTGCAGGTAGGTCTGCGCCCGCTCCACCACCATCCCTAAGGTCTCCATATACCGGACCAGTCAAAGGTTTGGAGCACCCTACCCATAGAAAGGTTTATGTCTACTATTCTCCACATTGTACAATGATTATAAAAACATTAAAGTATAAAACATAAATGGAACTACACGCTGACCAAAAAAGTATTAAGTAAGATTTGATTTGTTTGGGGGCAACTCTGTAGGTTGAGACTCAGAAGGCTACCGGTTCAAATCCCTGGGTGAGCAGTATAATGCCACCATTGGGCCCTAAGCCCAGTCCCTCCAGGTACTGGCTGACCCTCAGTTCCATGAGGAGGCCTCCTGGGATGCTTTCCCAGAAGGAGGTCCCACATATATGCTGAGCTCTCATTGGCTACTTTTCCTTCACTTTCTGGTCAAACCAAAGCATTTCTGCTGTGTTTGGGTCAGGTGACCAGGTCATGTGAGCTGATACTGTCACTGTGTTTTATAGATGGTGGCTTCGCGTGTACAAACTTTTGACTGGTGCTGTGTGTCATCAGGCTTGAATTTAATACCATCTAATACCATGGTTTTGTACACACTGAAGTACACAGAGGACTCTTACGTAAGGCTTGTGTGCAGGAAGCCATTAAAGACCTACTTTCCGGTTCACGCCTGGGGACGTTCTGCAGGTCTCTGTGCTGCAGGTGTCTGTGCTGCAGGTGTCTGTGCTGCAGGTGTCTGTGCTGCAGGTCTCTGTGCTGCAGGTCTCTGTGCTGCAGGTGTCTGTGCTGTAGGTCTCTGTGAGTTAAAATGAGCCTGTAGATCCGATTATTCCCTGGCAGCTGGAGATGCTCAGGACAGCCGTAAGAAGTCACGATGTCATTAATGAAATGACTGCTGGATAGTTGGAGGATGTGGAGAAGATGGGGAAGCGATTTGATATGGAGATCAGACAGAGGGAGACTATCAGTGAGAGTTATGTGTGTCCATCATCTCCACAATGAGAATAGATTGATACGATTGAATTGGATTGAAAACTTTATTTGTCGTATTTACAAGTATAAAAGTATAAAAGTATAAAAAGTGCATTTTTTGTACAGTTTCCTTGTTTATGATTTAAAAAAAATAATAAGACTATTCAGGTTTTACTATACAATGAAATAATTAAACAGATAGATAAACACGGTGCTCGATTGATAAATAAATGAGGTGCCTTGAGTGATAGAGATTGTTGAGGGTGTTGATTGAAGGGGCTGAGCTCAGTTTGCCCATGACGCTGGGGTAGCTATGCCTCTCTGCCCTGAGGGTCCTTTGCGTCCAGCCCGATTTCTGTTGAAAGGGGGCTGCACAGTCTCCAGCCTTCTCATTCTGCCTGCTACTCCTTCCCAGGTTTGGTTTCAGAACCGAAGAGCCAAGTGGCGGCGTCAGGAGAAGATGGACGCCGGCACCGTGAAGCTGCCCGACTCGCCCATGCTGCCCTTCAGCCGCTCGGCCGTCACCAGCTCGCTGCCCCTGGACCCTTGGCTGACCTCGCCTCTGTCCAGCGCCACGCCCGTACACGCCATTCCCGGCTTCATGGGGGCGGCACAGGCATTTCCCAGCCACAGCTTCCTAAACACGCCCCCCCCCATGGCGCAAGGAATGCAGCCGGTGGCTCCGCCCCCCTACCAGTGTCCCGCCGCCTTCGCTGACAAATACCCGGTGGAGGACGTGGACCAGCGGTGCTCCAGCATTGCAGCACTGAGGCTGAGGGCCAAGGAGCACGTCCAGTGCATGGATAAGACCTGGCAGCCAATGTGACAGACCGTGAGTCACAGCTGAAGTCACGCTGGGAAGAAGCTCTTCTTCATCCATGATTTAAACTCAGATTTTTGGATCTTTCTGAATAGTGAACTGGACAGACGATGTATTAGGACACAGGTAGAGTTTCATAGGTGACACCCAGTTTTTCCCTGTTTCTTCCACCAGGGACCAATTTGGGACATACAAGCTGACACTGGAGTGGCTGTCGTTTAATAAAGCTTCAGATATTTATAATGACAGCAGTGTTCTCCTGTTCAGAGGCCTTAGATTTCATGCTGGATAACTGTTATACCGTAAATAACAGCCAGGGTAGGGAAGCTAGTTTCAAGGAGAGTGAAGGTTACCAGTGGCACAGGTTGCAGGACCTGAATGTACTGGCAGAAGAGAAGTACCTGATAAGACAGGTCCTTTATTTTTCGTTCTTATTAGAAGCAAAGCTAATGGAATAGAGACCTTGTCATTGTTTCTACGTGGAAAATGTACAGTATTCCTCACAGCAAGAATATGGCGGAATCTCACCGACTTTGTGGAGTTTGCTGCACCACGACTCAAGATGTCCTGACTTTACACATTTTGTATGCATTAATACTTATAACAGATTAGATAAAGGGTGTATTTAAAATCTAATTTTGATTGAAAACATTTAATTTTTTGAAAGAATCCAACCACAGAGGATCTTGCCTCACCTCATTCACGTTATTGTTCTCAGTTTGCGATTAATGCAATAAATTCACTCGCCCATGCAATCAGTATGTTCAAGAAGAATGTGTTCACCCTTGAGCAACTGACTCTTACAAATAAATGTGTGATTCTAATGCAAAGCTTTTGTCGATGCGTTTTTAAGGTTTCGACTGGCTTTGTGTAGCCCGTGGTAGTCTGTGTTACCTGGGACTCCCCAATGCAAGCATAACCTGAACTGTCCCCTCCACTGAAATGCGTTTTTCCCTGCTACTGTGTAAATACCCCCCCCCCCTCCCTGCCAAGTGCTGGCCCACATTTCTTCAGCCAATCACAACCAGTTTCACTGAGGCAGTTTTTCTGTTTACAGAAGTATGGATACATTTCATCCGTGAACAAGGTTATTACACCGACATTCTTAAATTCCTCTGAAGTTATATAACTTTATTCCCCATTAGCCAGCTTGGGGAAAAATAAGGTTTGCATGTTAAATTCCATTTTACACTGTTATGTTCCATTTTTCCACGGTTGCATTCCATGTTGCACTGCTACATAAAATTCATTTATGTTCTACTTGCCGCGACATGTTAATTTTAACAATCTAGGGTTTCGCCCATTCTACAATTTAAACAGCCTTTAATAGGATTAAACTGACTCTCGCACCGAGATACAGAGGGACAACTGGTTTTGTTATTAGCAAAGATGCAGGTCAAGCATGATTCTACCTGCTCCTGGTCAGGTGGCAAGGTGACAAGTTTCTTCAACGTTATTTAATTGATTATTTATTCTTCTGTGGCACATGCAGAAATGTAACCTCTCCTGAAGGCTTTATATATTTCTGCTTCTTTCTACTTAATGCCTTTTGTAGCAAAAGGTTAACGCTGGGTCAGACCTCTGTCCTCATTCTGTGTATAACCATGGAGTGGGGGGGGGTCTAACCACAGTCTGTTAGATCATTAAATTTAGGCAGAAGCAAGATCCTCTTAACACTCAATTAGCCACTTTAAAAGTGATTATCTCCTGCTCCTAGCTGATTTGACTGACAGCCGTCTGACAGCCTCAGCCTGTGTTTGGATCAGTCAGCGTGGAAGGGGCCTCTCACTCCGAGCAGCGAGCATCTAGCTCCTGCCGCAGACATTAGCTCTCATCCAAAGCATATAAGACGTGCGGATTTCACTCTCCATATTTCAAAACCATAAGTCATTTCTTTGCTCCTGCAGATTTGAAAAAGACACTTTTGAATGTGCAAAAAAAAAACATTTGAAAGTACTGGGATGCCTGCTTGTTCAGATGGAGAGGATGATGATGACGTCACCGGTGATGCTGTGCCAGGTCTCGCTATCTAATAAAAGGCTGATTTGAGCATTTTGTGTAGCGAGATCTATAAGGCTGCGAACTAAGGGTGTCGAGACACGTTCCTACAGATATTTGGGGAGTGCTGTGAGGGTTCGAGGGTGATATGGACCTCATGCTATGATCGGCCCCTGTGCTGTGGCTCCTCTGCTGTTCCTGAGAAGAAGAGAAGCATAAAACACACTAAAGCATAAAACGCTTCTATCAAGCAGAGCTGGGTAATTCAGGTCCAAAGAGTAAAAGTCCAGACCAAGATTTTGTTTCAACCAATCAGTTGAGCATAAATTGTACAGAATTGTACACATAAATGAGTACACAACTGGCAGTACACACTGGCATTAAACACTGGCAGTACACAACTGACATAACCAGAATGGTTTACATATCAAGTGGAATGTTTGATTACTTTGTTGATCGATATTAGTTTTTAACCCTGTTCCATACACTGTTAAATGTTGAACTGATTAAAACTGATATTCTGTAATCATCCATATTTTCTTCTTCTGTTTATATATATATATATATATATATATATATACACATAAGATTAATAGAAAATCTGTAAAAATTAAGTATTATAAAATATTAATAATGTTAATATTTAAAATATTATTTAAACTAAAAGTAGACACTTTTATAGTACAGGTTAAATTGTGTTACGGTTCATGCATATTCGGCTATCTGGATAATTTGTGCTACATAAATGCAGATTATCTGGAGAGACATAAACATTCATACCCTAAATAAACATAACGGGACGTTTCACTGCAGTGTAGTGCGGTGCGGTGAGCTGTAGTGCGGTGAGCTGTAGTGCGGTGAGCTGTAGTGCGATGCGGTGCGCTGTAGTGCGGAGCGGTGAGCTGTAGTGCGGTGCGGTGAGCTGTAGTGCGGTGAGCTGTAGTGCGGTGAGCTGTAGTGCGGTGCGGTGAGCTGTAGTGCGATGCGGTGAGCTGTAGTGCGGTGCGGTGAGCTGTAGTGCGGTGAGCTGTAGTGCGGTGCGGTGAGCTGTAGTGCGGTGTGGTG
>JABFEA020000036.1:1831191-1844446 GCA_019775915.2 Cyphomyrus plagiostoma | reverse complement strand
TATTTACCTGAGAACAGGTGTGGCTCATCAGAAGCCGGGTATGATAGAAAACCTACTGGACTGTATCTCTCCAGGACTGGAGGCGGAGACTCTTGTTATTAAGCCACAAAGTAGTCTGTCAGATCGGTAGCCAACTGATCTAGCAGATTAAAGTTGGATACATACTTAAGAGAGCAGCACATGTAGTATTGATAGAGCTGTGGCAAGTCCCTTTACCTCCCTAGTTTCCTCCAGCGTCGTGTAGCGATAGTCCGCGGGTTCCAGAGACTGGAGGGCCCAGGTGTGGAGATGCCTGCTGGCTTCCACAAACTGCCGGGTGAGAGTCAGCTGCTGCCTCAGCATGTCATTGAGGGCCAAGAGGCCTGGGCTGTTGGCAGTGAGAGCTGGGGGGGGCAACCAGGGGCCACAAGGGATCAGATAGATTATTGGAGCCGGCGACCAGGCCAGCCGCTGGGGCTACAGTCACGGCAAAATGTAGCTTACAAATAAAGTTTCATAACTATTTAAAAAATAATATGTGAGCGTAAAAAAAAACACAGAGTGCAATAGTTTGACAGTTAAAATATTATAAAGTGATTTACATTGTTTGCTTGTATGACAAAATCCAATCTAGAACCGCCTCTGATTCAACCTTAGCAGAAACATCTCACAGAGTACTCAATGGAAGAAACACTTGCCTGACAATACACAGAAATGTGCTTTAGTGGCAAAGGGCTTTGACATATAGGGCATGCAGAGGATCCAAAAAAAAAAACATATCTGAGAACTTAGGGTGACCGATATAAGCCGCGTATGAACACTGACATCGCCCGTCGAACATCCACACTGGAGTTACGGTACGGAGATGGAGCTGTAGTGCATGCAGGGTGTTTGTGAGAGTCCATCCTTACCTTCCATTGCTTCAGCACTGACGACGTGACTCGCAACAGGAGTAGGGTCTGTGTAGGACATTCCTACAGAAGGCCCCAAAGCAGCTGCATCCAAGACGACAACTTGGTTAAATCAAAAGAAGAGAGACAGCAGCGAGGGAGAGATATAGAGCGACTGACCCGTGTGGCAGGGGGGAGAGAGAGATATAGAGCGACTGACCCGTGTGGCAGGGGGGAGAGATATACAGCGACTGACCTGTGCCGAAGGGGTAGGACATCTCGTCTGGCTGGGTCTGTGTAGCTGCCTCCCTTGCATTCCTGCCTTTAATTCGCGGTGGGGAGATGGTACCCGATCGGGAAGCCGATCTCGAAAAGGAACTCCAGTTACTTTTTTCAGATGACTCACGGTATTTATGGGATTCTGACTGGAGGGACCCTTTCGCCGATCGTTGGAGGCAGCGGTCTCTCTCCGAGTGGCTAACGTCCTGACCTTTGCTACCTGTGGATACATCACTGTCCCCATGGAGATCAGAGGCGTCACAGACGCCCCCATCCGATTCAGTCTTGATCTCGCTCTCAAAGTCGCTTTCATAATCTTCTTCCTCGCCTGCGGCCCCCCCGGAGCCCCCCACATCCAGGCTACGTGACGGAAGGTCCGCATCCTTAGTTACCTTTTGTACAACTTTGGCCTGAAAAAGACATGCGAGTACTTCACTGTGAAGGTCAACCTTGGCAGAACACCAAGTGCTTCGGAATATTTAACTCGCCTTTTCTTCTCTGTCAGTCTCAGGTCTCCCGAAATCTGGCAGCAAGTCATCCAGGCTCATGATATTAATTCTGAACTCTGCATTGGATAGAAAAGATTTAACTGCATGGTCGTGCGTGCTGAATTTTGCATACATGCTACCTTTGTCTGTGCATCTGTATGGACACCGTCAAGAGAAGTATGGATTAGGCCTTCAGCTCAACATACAAGCAGCTAAACAAAGAACGAGGGGTCTCACCCCCCGACGGCGTGCTCCTCCCACTAAAGGAATCGCTGGAGGATGGACTTGGCACAAAGAGCTCCTCCAAGGATCTGATGGCACTGTGTGCTGAACCTGATGACGCGCTGGCCCTCGAGAACCTAATCCTGGGAGATGTGGTCCTCTCAGGAGAGCAGCTTGTCGGCGGAGATGGGGACAGGGAACCTTCCGCTGTGGCAGACCTCACAGTCTGGGAGGGACCCCCCCGAGAACGAAGGCTGACACTGGGGTGTTCCTGCAGCCCCCCGCTTGGGGACAATGGGGAGGGCGGCTTGTCGATGGAGGGTGGAGAGGCTGCCTGTAACTTAGTGCTGCTTTTAATGAAAGTCTTCTAATGAAAGAGAAAGAAACCCACAAACAGATAATCTGTTTATCTCTGGAATAGTATGAATAATGCGGACAGGAATGCTATAAATGAGACTGTTTTCCTAGAGTAATTTATTTATTACAAGTGAACAGCAATGTAATTATAGTCAAACCTCAGATTGCGAGTAACTTGGTTTGCGAGCAAAATTTTTAAAATAAATTTTAACTTGATGAACGAGCGAGGTCTTGCAATTCGAGTATTACGCAAATGCTTCGTCTGTCTAGCGTCACGTGATCACAACTGAGCCGATGGCTCTTCTCTCTCGCTGTGGGATTGTGGGTAATCGTCTCCCATGCTTGGTCTCAGTCGGCGTGTCTCACTCGTATAGTCAAAATTTAGTAGAAAAGCACCAGTCGAATATAGGTGTAGTAGTGCGAGCGATGAATCTGTTTAATGACAATGCAATGTCACATTTCCACAAAATCATAAAGGTAATTGATAGGTTCCTTGTTAAAAATCACACAAAAAGATTCCAGTGAGCCAACAGATAGCAGAGATTCTGTTAGTTACAGTGAAAGTCGTCCTACAAAATAAGCCTCCTCTTCTCCTCTCTCTCATCTTCCTCACACCATCCACGATTCTTTTAATTTGCTCTATGTATTTCTACTTTATATTTTCTATTAATTTTTTAATGAATATGTTTGGGCTGTGGAATGAATCATCTGAGTTTCCATTATTTGTAATGGGAAAATTCGCTTTGATATGAGTGCTTTGGATTACGAGCACATTTCCGAAACAAATTATGCTCGCAATCCGAGGTTTTACTGCTTTGCCTTATAAATAAATAAAGACCTATTGGGTAAATGCATCCATCTGTTTTATAACCACTAACCCTAGAGTCCTAAGGGGACCTAGACCTTATCAGGCAGGACATAAGGGTGAGGGACAAACTAGATGGGATGCCAGTCCAACACAGAACACATTCATGCACACAGACAGACACACACACACACACACACTTTTGGTGAAAACTACACCTACCTTTCCTTCGACACCCTTCTGAGATGCAGAGTGACTCCCTTTCAGCAAACTGCCCTCTGAATCACAAGAACCTCCCAGTAAGTTCTCCATGTCCTCCTCGTCACTGCAAAGGCTCGCACCGTCGTTAATGAACCTGACGTGTGACGAGTGGAGGGGGTTACTGGGAGTGCTCTGCTTCAGGAAGCGATTTCCGCTCGCACCGTCGTTAATGAACCTGACGTGTGACGAGTGGAGGAGGCTACTGGGAGTGCTCTGCTTCAGGAAGCGATTTCCGCTCGCACTGAGGTCATCGGCGGAGCAGGGTGACGGCGCAGTGGCCTCGCCGGGCACTGCCAGGCTCGCCGCTGGAGCCGAGGCAGCCTGTTTGCGGCTCCGGATGCGGTCCTCGAGCACTGCAAGGCGGCTCAGTGCCGCACTCCGGGAGCGGCTCTGCCACACAGAGACCGAGCTTGCTGCGGGGGAGAGACCGTCACAGGGGGGGGGCTTCTTCAGAAACCTTCTCCCTACCCCCATCGCCGGCTCCTCCTTAATGCACCTGTTGTCTGAAGTGTCAGACACTCCATCCTGGGGTTTGGTTTCACTTTCATCAGATGTGATGTCACTCAAACGTTTGACTGCGGACTGCCTGGGCAGCGATGTACCAGACTTCAAAGACAGGGCGTCTATGTATTCCTTGAAACCAACAGATAATTTATTATTACAAATTATGACAATGAACAAAACCTTCGTTAATATAAAATTCTAACTTCTTAACAATAAACAACATTTAAGGCGTTCTTTTTCATCTGACAAACACCTGAAGCTCATTCCTCTTAACAACATGAGATCTTGCCGAAAATCTTCGTCCAGACAGCTGTGCGGTCGCCCTATCTAGAGCAGCGCTCCGGCTGCCACTTCGGTTCCACATCGTAAACGTGTAAAACAATTCTGGAAAAAGATCCAAAAACACAACGAGTTAATTTCATATATTTAGACAAGACAATTTTTCGGCAGCCCTTTTGTCAAGACCGGCGGCTTCATCGTGATTAAAGTTACGCCGTGAATCCCAGGTCTCGCTTTAAGATTGTGAAACCGCCCTTTACTGTGCTGAAAGGATTCACCATTATCACTCGTCGATGGCTTATCCTTTAAGAGATCTGCATTTATAGTTCTAACTTTTTCCACAAATTATAGACTCGGAGTCGGATAGGCAGATGGCAGGTGACAGCCTTTCGTATTACACTAATAATAGCCTTTCTACCTCATCTAACATTGTCGAGATGGTGGATTTCGACATGCTGTATACTGTATATTACCGAGATTGGTAATTCCTTCCTTCGACTGTGATTGTTTTCTTTACCTTCTTTTCCTTCCTTAGCTTTTTTGGGGCCATTTGCATAGCAATTAGCTAAATTAATTATATAAAACACTGCACTGACCGAAAATGAGCCCAAAAACAGGCGTATCTGGGTTTAGACTGACGCTTACAGGCGCCCCTCGGGCATCACTGCTCTTTGTTTACAGCCGGATACACGTTTCGCCTCGACCAGCATTCGGGTCGTTACTCAAGATTAAAATCTTGGTCGTAACCCAAATTGTTCGTATGTAAGGCCGGTGTTCTGAAACGTCCTAATTTATCAAAACATCCTACCGTAGTACTAATCGATAGCCCTAACCCTAACTCTTACCCTAACCCTAAACCCCCCAAAACCCTTACCTTAACCCTAATCCCAAAACGGTATAACTGCACATGCGCAGGTAGGATTATCGATTGGTAGGATGTTTTGTTAGAACACCGGTCGTAACTCGAGGGTCCATTGTACATAGTTTTGAATATGTATTAAGTAATAATTTATAGATTTGAAACTTTGGTTTATTTTTGATTTTCAAGTTTAAAAGTAATTACTTTAACTATCAAAGCTTTCCATGACAATATGCAGACACGTACTACTACGGTATATGTATCGCGTTGCATAAACAAACGTAGATAGCTAATATTTTAGCTAATGTTTATTTTGGCACTGCATCATGCATTAGCTACATAATACAAACCTCACGGGCAGGCAAGCTGTCGGCTAGCTACGGTGACGGGAGTCGCTAATCTGTGGCGTTTACTGCATTGTCTTGTGCCGTTTAATCTTGTCTAATGCGTTAATTATAGCTATATGTATTCGTAGAGAATTTTCCTTTACCAAGCATCTTGAAAACACATAAGCCATATCCAAATTACCGCGGTGTCCGTCTCCATAGCAAATGCAAGCGCGCGACTGTACCCTCTACGGATCGTGCGAAGGACAAACATCATAACAACCCCAACGCGTTGCTGTTAGGAGAAAACCCAAGCAGTTTTATTTATCGAATTAACATTCCATCTATTTTGGGAGATTATTCCCAGTTGTTTTTTGATTACACGTTATAGTTTAATTTAATTGCACGATACATGTTGCGATATATAGATATGTAAATATTACGACTGTAAACAAATAACCTCAAATCAGACAGTTTGAATACGCTTTAAATTAGAATCACGAAAAAAGATAAACCGATTTTTACACGGATTAATTTAGCTACATTTGAAGCGAAATAAATTAATTTTAATATAGCTACAACTCATTAATCTTCCTTTGTCACAAATATCAAGTTTGGGGGGAAGGGGGAGTAGCAAAATAGTAGAAACAGTAAATAGTAAAATAATAAGGTGCATAGTACAGTGTTTAGCGTTTGCAAGAACTTATAAAAGACAGTAGTACAAGAGAGTGTGGTGTGTATATATGTATACAGTATATAGTTAAATACCTTACAAAGTGTACATTAATTCTGGGAAAACTTTCATCTCGTCTTTCCTCCGCATCAATGACGCCGGCCGAACAGGGGGCGGACCCGCCTACTCCAGCAGCCCGCCCCGGGCGCGCACCTCGCGCCCCGCTCCGAAGCACTCGCGTGCACCTCCTCGGATTAATTCGTGGTGTCTCGCCATTGGCCAGTTTCTAGTCCAATGAACGAAGGCCATCTGTTCAGGAAAAGAAGTAAGAATTTCTGTGCGCTAAGCGGTGCGACGCCAGGTTGCAGCAGAAGGGCGAACGTTGGGTTAAAACATGAATTTTTCTGGAGCGGTACTTGTTTTACTTATTGCAGCAATAGCTGCCAACGCAACTGTATACTTTAAGGAGCAATTTCTAGATGAGGGTAAGCTTTTCTTCTAACGTTGTTCATATGAAAAACAACTATCTTAAAGTGATAATGGTTATATTGATGCATCGGCCTTGTCGTCTGTAGTTTGACCTATCATATATTACTTTTTCCAGCTGAATAGAACTTCTTTTCTGTATATGCGCTATCTTTTGCACTTATTTTTTTCTGTCTGCAGAATACAGATAGATTGACTTCCTAATAAATGACGTACAACAACTTTATTTATCCAGAGGGAAATTGTAACAAGGGATTGCTGTAATCGCATTTAAATATACGACGAATACATAATGCATTGTAAATCAAGAATTATATAATGCAAATGAAATGAGGAATCAAAGTACAAATATATACCCAAAGTAAACGGTGTTATACATAAGCATCTGTTTTGTTTCACTATTATTGACTATATGATTGTTATAGACTAAGCTTCTCATGACGTTTGCTACTTTAATTTACGAGCAATTGAATTTCAACAACCAAAAAGCAAGAAATCGGCACGTTTTTCTGGAGGCTTGCTACGGGAGTAGACATTTTTTTTTCCCCAGAACTAGAAACTCCTCGTGACTTGCAGCCTATATCCACTCAAACAAAGTAGTTCAATTACCTGATAGTCACCTGATCGTGTTGGATGTAACCTAGCGGCGCAGTTCTTGGTGTTTCATAGATTTGAAATGTATTTATTTATTGCTCCACTGGTAACTGGTGCTACTAATGAACTCAGTCAGGTGTCTCTTATTATTGCAATTTGACAATTTCAAAATAGCATTTTTGTAACGGAACATTCTTCTTGAGTCGGTAGACATGCTGTCGTCTTTATGCGTATGCATGCTCATGATGTTCATCTTCTGTTTTAAAACAGATGGTTGGAAGAGTCGTTGGGTGGAATCCACACACAAGTCTGACTACGGTCAGTGGAAACTCAGCGCAGGGAAGTTCTATGGTGACGGGGAGAAGGATAAAGGTAAGCTTTTTCTTGTTTCACTTTCTGTTTGTGACTGAGCTGTGGGGCATTTCTGGATTAATGTATTATGTTGGCGTGTCTTTCTTATTATTTCCACACTTCTTGTGGTGCATCTTTTTATTACTCATGACTTATGTTATCAGTATTCAAATATATAAATTTACCTGCGTGTCTTTGCAAATATGTCTAAGATGCACGTTCTACACGTTGACAGCCGTCCAGTTATCTTGCGTGCTGCGGTTCTGCGGAGCTGGTCCCATTTCCTGGCTTTCACTGGGCTTTCCCCGTAGGTCTCCAGACGAGCCAGGACGCCCGCTTCTACGCCCTCTCCTCCCGCTTCGAACCTTTCAGCAATGAAGGAAAGACGCTTGTGATCCAGTTCACCGTGAAACACGAGCAGAAGATCGACTGTGGAGGCGGCTACGTCAAGGTCTTCCCGGCGGACCTGGATCAGGCCAACATGCATGGGGAGTCACAGTATTACATCATGTTCGGTGAGGGGGGGCTACTGTCCCGTTTATTTTCTCCTGGTTCTTGACAGCTTGGGAAGCACAAAAGTTGAGGTTATTTACACTGCTGAGTCTGTGTGAAGGAAATGTGACTCGTTTAATTTCAATGTTTGTGGGCAGGTCCAGACATCTGTGGTTACAGCACTAAAAAGGTTCATGTCATCTTCAACTATAAAGGCAAAAATCACCTGATCAAGAAGGAAATTCGATGCAAGGCGAGTTGCAAGGGCCGGCTGAGCGATTTCTGAGACATCTTGTGTGATTTTCAGTATGGCTGTGACTGGCGCCTCTTCTGCCCTTTCTGCTTCAGGACGATGAGCTGACACACGCCTACACCTTGATCCTGCGGCCTGACCAGACCTACGAAGTCAAGATCGACAACGAAAAGGTGGAGTCTGGGACACTGGAGGACGACTGGGACTTTCTGCCCCCAAAGCGGATCAAAGATCCAGAGGCGAAGAAGCCAGAGGACTGGGACGATCGTGCCAAGATCGACGACGTCTCGGACAGCAAACCCGAGGTGATGGCAGGAACGTCCGAACGCCGATCGTTGAAGCCAAAAGCTGATTGCCATAAAACCCTCACGCATTTAAAAAGTTTATTTTTGTTCTTCACAAAAAATAGCCACCTCCTGATTTCCCAAATGAAACATGAGCTTATTCTCGTACCACATGCAGCCTTTCCTAACTGCCTGCCAGTGTTGCGGTGATTGCACTGATTGAGTCTCTTCCCCTCTGAATAGGGTGCCTGACAGGCATGTAATCAGCGAAAAAGTGTAGCGCTGTGCATTCGGAACCAATATGAACAGGGACTGTAGCATGGTGATGTAATGAAGGGACAGCATTGTGCTCTGTGTTCCAAAGGCAAAAATCATGTGTTACGTTGTACTTCAGTTTACCAAGTGCAGCTGTTGGCAAACACCTGAGTGGGTCTGTTATATTGGTATGGTTCCTGCTCAGTGTTGTAAACGGCTTTTGTGTTTTGCTTTGCTCAGAATGTACTTGTGAAGCAGTTCTTAAGGCTGATCTTACCTAGTGCAGATGAGTCATGAAAAATATTGAGAGGATCTTAAAGAAAAGATGACATACAGTTTTCCTGGCACAAAATTTTATTCCCAGTGGAAATGAAAAGGTGTAATGTAATTTCTAATGAAATAAGACACTCTGATAGAAAAAAGAAGGAAAAAAAATATATATATTTAAAAAAATAATAATAAAACAATGAGAGAGAGGGCTTGTCTTGCTTCCTGATGACTGAATGTCTTTATTCAGGACTGGGACAAACCGGAGAACATTCCAGACCCCGACGCCAAGAAGCCTGACGACTGGGATGAGGAGATGGATGGCGAGTGGGAACCGGCCATGATCCCCAATCCGGAGTATAAGGTAGAGAGCAGCGAGCCCCTGCGGCCCAAACTGTTACTGACAGCTGATCCGATTCAGCTTTGAGAAGTATGCCTGGAGGAAATGCTCCACAATGAAAGTGTTTAAACCCACTTAACAGTCATTCATGTTTGAGTTTATGTAAGCGTTGAGGTCGTTCACGATGCCGGTCTCCTCTCAGGGCGAGTGGAAGCCAAAGCAGGTCGACAACCCCAACTTCAAAGGAGTCTGGGTCCACCCTGAGGTGGACAACCCCGAGTACACTGCCGACGGCCAAATCTACAAGTTCGACAAAGTCGGAGTTCTGGGGCTTGATCTGTGGCAGGTGTGTGAGGGGAAAGGGCCCAGACAGTCGGCGAGACTTTTAAAAACATCGCTGACGCTTTCCCCCCGTCCCACAGGTGAAGTCTGGCACCATCTTTGACAACTTCCTGATTACCGATGATGAAAAGACGGCAGAGGAATTTGCAAACGAGACCTGGGGCGTCACCAAGGTGGGTTCATCCGGGTCGTGTGTGCTGAGCTGATGAACCTTCACAGATGCAGCTCTGCCTCTTTGCTTGTGCCGGTTTGCATGAGAGGTCACGTACAATTTTAGGACATTTTTATATTTTACGTCAGGTCAAGCGTTTTGTCTCACATGCGCAGGTTATTCAGTGAAATGCAGCCCCACCAGCAGCCAAGCTGCAATTAAACTGTACAAAAGGTATAAATTAAATTCAAAAGGAAAATTAACATGCATATATATGTCTCTTGTATATACATACAGATTCTTTATGAAATTTATACAATATGTCATGCAAAGGTATATGCCATGGTATACAGGAACATAAACGGCATACAGGAACTATGGGATGTACTGTATACTAGGTACACGCAATTAAATCGCTGTATGTAAATGATGAGCGGTCGAGTGAATTATAGACGTACGACGGATTTGAAGGAGAAGGAAGCTATGAGCAAAAAAGAGAAATCAACTCTGGGCTGGTGTTAATTCAAGCTTCCCCGTATGTCACCCCTCTCACTGCAACACCTGACCTTCCTCTCCTGCCATCTCCGTTCCCCATTATTCTGAGGCTGGTGTTTCTGTGGGATGTCGGCAGGGAGTCATTCACGCCTCTCACACGCTGCTGTGACATTCTCCTCCCTGTAAATCAGGACCCAGAAAAGGCGATGAAGGAGAAACAGGAGGAAGACGAGAGGAAACAGAGGGAAGAGGAGAAGAGTAAGAAGGAGGAAGAGGAGGACGAAGACGGCGACGAGGATGAAGGGGATGAGGGAGACGATGATGAGGAAGGGGGCACGGCAGAAGGCGACGACAATGTAGCCAAAGATGAGCTGTAATGCGGAGCTCATGTTCTGTCAGGGAGGCGGCACTGCACTCGCATCGACACCTTCAGCCATTCTTCCTGGACTCATTCCCTGTGTCTCTGTGGCTGGATGAGACTGGGCATCTGATCCTTCTGTTTTGGGGTGGGGTGGGGTGGGGTGGGGAGGGGAGGTAAATGGGCTCAAGAAATGTTCGTGTTGTTTTTTTTTTTTTTTTTTTTTATTACGGTTTTTTTTTTTTTTTACCCCCCAAATAAACAATTAAAAAAGGCCCGTGTAAAGGCGCGTCACAAATTACACAAGGGGGGAGTTAAAACACCACCCGAACAGGTGCCCTGGGCTGGGGGTGACTGAGCCACCCTCCATGAACGCTTGGCCAGCCTGTGGTCAATCAGCGGCTGCAGGCGGATGTCCCAGCGCTGGCGTTTGCACTGTGTTCTCATGAATAATCCACCTCTGGTTTCCTGAAGTCATGCTCCCTTTGCTGAATGGCAGGGGCCTCCGGCACATGTGTGTAGATCTTGTGTTTTTCTTAGGGCTAAAATCTGGACCTGATTTGAAAAGTACTGCTTACAAGTTCACCTAATCCTCCTTTCCTCTGGTTATGTAAATACTGTTTCCTAGGGCGTAACACATTAGTGTGAGATGTTTATTACTTCAAAGGATTCTTAACAGGGGACAAAATGTAATGAAATGCAAGTGTAGTCAGAGTTTAAGGTAGTAGAAGCCAGATGCAACCACCTTACCTGAAACACTCTTCTTCTCGATAATGTGATGACACCTGGTGTTACTGTGGGAATTAGGATTTCTGGGGCGTTTGTGGAGTGCTGACGACGAGCTTTAGAACACAACAAATTTAGGGCTGACACTGGTGTATGTAAGAGTTGCATCCCTAAAACTGATATTGATATTTTGGTGCACTCAGAGATTATATCCCTTGAATATTTGAATAAATATTCAGTCCCAGTTTGCTTGTGGGTGGTTCTTAGGAATGAGGTTGATAACTGTGAATGTAATAAAAAGAAATTAATTAACCTTGAAAATATTTTGCTTAGCATAAGTTTTTTTTCCCTCAGCACATTCCGATTCATTTTAAAATGAAATAAAATATATGTATAGCAAAACGTGTAATGAACAATCATTAAAAATTTAATACGGGGAAACATTATTATTGAAGCAAGTATCACAGTGACTATATTTTGCATTAATGCTTAATAACGTGACAAACGAAGAGATTTTCCTGCGTCCTCCAGCGCAGGCAATTGGGCGGATGCAACCCTCGGCGCTGGTGGAGCTGACGCCGGAGCGGAGCGAACCGCCTCCCAGTGATTCACTCCCAGCTGCTCATGTTTTGTCCCGGGCAGCAAGTAGATGGCGTCTGACTACGGCGCGGCCGCCCGTCTCCTTGCTAGATAGCTGAGTCACACAGCCGGGCGCTGTAGTAAGCGGCGAGCGCTTTTCCCCCCTAATCGCCCGTGAATCCGTGCGCAAAATCGGTACTGATCGAGAGCCAGGACTTGGCGGGGAAGATGCTGACGATCACGCTGAAGACGCTGCAGCAGCAGACCTTTAAGATAGAGATAGACGAGGAGCAGACGGTGAGCGCTACAGAGCGGGCGCCCGGTGTCAACACGCCGCAGCTTGGGAGGAGACGCCAGGAAAAGCCGGGGCCTTCCGTGCGGACGGCTCGCTGGGGGCATCGGGGGTGGTGCTATTTTAAATGATGTATTTTCTAATGGATCGCAGTAACATTTCGCTGTGGACGTGCATGCGCGACGTGCCCGCGCGGAGCAGGGATTTTCCCCGTGTATTCGCACAGGAATGACAGTGCAATAATTTATTAGCCTGTTCCCCCTTATTTATTATTATTTTTTTGGAAGTGCTTTTGCCCCTTTCCATTGTCGCGTGTCTCGCAGCTTAAATGGAAAAGTCTAGCAAGTTCCTTTTATGAATACTTTTAGGACGTGAGCATGATCGATAGAAATGTGGTTGACACTGCTTTTTTTATTAACGGTTCATGGTGGACAACCTTTGGATTTTATACCAGGCGGGGTTAATGTTGGTATTGTGGTTTGAAATATTAGTAGCAGCTGTCTTACTGTTAATAACGACGCTGATAATTAACCCCTTGAAATGTTTCCGATTCAGCCAGTTTAGGCCACTGATGTGTATTTGGAAGTTAAGCTGTGGCGAATGGAAGCAGGGAAGACTGGGGGCAGGTTTTTGCTGTGCAGTTTTGTGTAAAACGTCCTGAAAGATTAAGTGCATTATACACGTGAATGCGACGGATCGATATCTAACGGAGGGTTAAACGGTTTGTCAGGGTGAACAGGGAAACTGACATTGCAGTAAAAAAGAGAAACTAGTTAAGTCTCTGACGTGAAATACATGTATTCCTTGTTGCTGATCTAAATATTCCAGAAACTTTAAAAGTATATATTTAGTATTTAAAGATAATATTTTAATTTAGTCTTTTTGGAAATCACTTATGCTTGACCAGTTTGGTTTCAAAAATCAAAGTACATTTAGGGTAGTTGTGTCTCTGCGTTGCTGTTAGAGTATGATTGTGTGTTTGTGTGGCCTGGGGTCCCATGCCGGCTGTGGGGGGGGGGGGGGGGGCGGGCGGGGGGGGGGGGGGGGGGGGGGGGGGGGGGGGGGGGG
>JABFEA020000036.1:1810470-1827812 GCA_019775915.2 Cyphomyrus plagiostoma | reverse complement strand
CTTCGCGACGCTCTACGCTTACACTCTGTCATGGCCTCTGCATCATGCAGCTTCGCGACGCTCTACGCTTACACTCTATCATGGCCTCTGCATCATGCAGCTTCGTTTGACACGGGTGTCAGACTCCAGTCCTGGGGGGCCGGAGCCCTGCGCATTTTTGGGTTTCCTCTCATTTAATACACCTGATTCAGGTCATTTTGCTAATTACCACACAGCTCTTGAGCTGAATCATTTGTGGTGGATCTGGGAAGGAGCTAAGCTACTTAGGGCTACGCCCCCCCAGGACTGCAGTTTGACACCCCTGACTTGTATTAGTTTTTATTAATTATGTCTAAGGCAACATGAGTGATATTTTTAAAGCGTTTGTTTAAAAAATTCATTGAGTAAAGAACAAAAGCTCATAGGAATGCTTTGTTTCTTGTGATTCGTTGTGGTTTGTTGTGATTCTTTGTTTGTTGAGCTTGATTTTCAAAACGAAATCGACATGCGTTTTGTCAGCGTCCCGCAGTAAAAAGCAGCCTTGCTGTCTTTGTAGAGCCCTGTTTGTGCTGAGCTCGTGTTGTACAGTCATGGACTGTCGCATTATAGTGACTGTGGGCGGAACAACGTCTCCGGCTTCCCACAGAGACTTTCGGCCGACAGAACGTCTCTTCCAGTGTTGGTGCACATGACCCCTGAACCACCTGCAGCTCTAAGCTCACATTTTAATTGCATTTCAAAAAAACAAAAAACATCCATGTGGTATGTCTGTACTTCTGTGTTTTTTAATCAGATTTCCTCCAGACTTGAATTGGCTTTTAAATGTAGGAGGAATCGGATCTGTTGTTGTCTCACCATATTGTTTGAACGCCATTCTGGCTCAGCGAGCTGGTCGGCTCGGTCCGTGACCCAGAGAGAGGGTGACAGCTGAACGGTGGCTTTTCTGTCACAGGGAATTCCCTCGGAAGCGGACCTGCCCGCCCGGGAGATGAGCCACCCGCTTCCAGCGGGAAACCCCAGCACCCCCGCCACAGAGAGGCCTACAGCTCCACCTGCAGGAGGCAGTGAGCGCCCGTCCCCCTCCTTTCTTTCCAGATCTGTTGCCCTCAGTGCCGCCTTAGTGCTCGTCTCTTCTTCCGGGCTCTCATGGCTGTCTTTGAGATTGAAGAAGGCTACCCGGGACTGCTCCTCTTTACTCATTCTGGGCCGGGTGGGGGTGTCACTTGAAAACTGCTTTGACCTGCGTCTCGTTAACCTGTGATTTCCTGTTCCGGGTCGGAAGCGGGGGCCGTGTCTTCGTCCGCATCGCAGTCCGCTGGGAATCCCCTGGAGTTCCTGAGGAACCAGCCACAGTTCCACCAGATGCGTCAGATCATTCAGCAGAACCCGGCCCTCCTGCCAGCTCTGCTTCAGCAGCTGGGGAGGGACAACCCCCAGCTGCTTCAGGTCAGTGTGGGGGAGGGGTGGCCCGGGGAGCCGCGCCCTCTCTGTACAGTGTGTGACTCAGCAGGTTCAGACGACTTGCCTGTCATCAGAAGGTTGTCGGCTCAAATCCCCGAGTCGGCGGAGTGATTTTATTGTTGGGCCCCTGAGTGAGGCCCCTAACCAGCAGACTGTCTTACCCCGTCCTCTCAATTACCCATGGTTTTGGAGAAAAACGTCCGTGAAATAAATAACATGTAAAATTAAATGTAAATATCTGAAAGTAGAAAGCTCCCACCAAACACACTGTGAATGGTGCTAATTCCAGTTTGAACTCTTACCCAACAAGCCTAAAGTTTGTGCTCCTTCTTGTCACTTTCATGCATCATTTACAGTCCATTTTTAAAATGCAGTATTTAACGAGCCGTTTTCCCCTTCGACCTTAAGATCTGTGTTTCTGTACTATTGTAATTTCACTAATGGATGTTGCCCCTGTTTGCACCTTAATGTTCCCTAGTTTAATTAATGTAGTTTATTAAGCTGCTGACCAAGCAGCCAGATATATAGATCTGTGGTATTATTGCCCACTGAATAGACTGAGTATTGGAGCTGGTAAGTAGCATTATGTACTCTGCATCTTTAACTGTGCCTTTGGTTTGTTTCACAGCAAATCACCCAGCATCAGGAACGATTTGTGCAGATGCTGAATGAGCCGCACGGAGGTGACCTAGGCGGGGAGGGGGCCGAGGGGCAGGGGGGGCCACAGACCAACTACATCCAGGTCACTCCACAAGAGAAAGAAGCCATCGAGAGGGTAACTCCTCCTCCAGCTCCTGTTTCAGCATGCGGAGCGGCCTTGGCGGAGAGTTTCTAAGCCTCCTCTGCGGGAAGCCGCGTGTCTGTGAGTGTTTCCACCCTCACAGCCTTTTCTTTCCCTTTGCAGTTAAAAGCCTTGGGCTTTCCGGAGGGACTGGTCATCCAAGCCTATTTCGCCTGCGAAAAGAATGAGAATCTCGCCGCAAATTTCCTCCTCCAGCAGAATTTCGACGACGAGTGACTGTCTGCTTGCGTGAGAGGACGGGTGGAGTAGAGCAGTGGAGAGAGTGCTGTGCGCAAGAACAGGAGAGGGTCTCCAGCCATTGTCAGCCACTCAAGAATGTTCCTGATTGGGCCAAGCCATGATAGCCACGCCCCTTCCTCCTTCAGAAATCATTGTCGTTTACACACTCTCACTGCTGCTGTTCCAGTTGGATGTGCTGTGTGTGTGGGTTTTTTTTTTTTTGCATTTACACTTTTTTTTTTCTTTGCTTACCGTGTTGCTGGACCTGCTTACAATGTACCTTCCACCCTTTGACATCGGGCCGGATCACTTTGTATGCGTCTTACATGTGGACGTGGCCCGCTGTCTGGGTAGATGCTGTGCCAACACTGGAAATAACACGAAAATTAATTGGCAGATAAAAGATAAACTGCAGTTATGTTGATTTGGAATTTTGATGTCATCCCGTGCGTCCTGTCTGAGGATCTGTGGCTCTTGGTCACATTCAGGCCAACCTGCAATGTTTAACGCCTCACATAAACATATTGTAAATGGGGTCAATTCCCACTGGCTATACAAGCTTATTTATTTTAGTTTTTGTTGTTACTCCAGGATAAACATGACCTGAAAAACAAAAATAATAATGTATTTCTGTTTCTACATACATATTATGTGTATCTCTCGGTTATGCACTTTGTGGTTTCACTTGCAGTGCTAACAGTTCTCTACACTCCCAAGTTCTCTCCAGAAAGAAAGGCGACAGATGATCCTTAGTTTTGTGAATAAATGTACTTTGAAAGCTAGGCAGCTAGGAAAGCAAGACCTAAAAATTACATTTTGTTAGACTACAACAAGCACAGGATTGTTTTAGAAGAATGAAGAGCAGACGTGCACTGAGAGTTTATTGGTTGATAGCGCGACAATTAAAACATTTTCTCCAAAACTTCAGTGATAAACTGCAGTCAGTGAGTCAGGGTGCTTTTCCAGTGAGGACTTGGCTTTAGTTTTATTATGACTGTTATTGTTCTTAAATTATTTTTCAATTCAGTGGCGTTGTTCGGTTAACACTGAGGCAGAGTGATTTTACTCAAATATAAGAGTTTGCAGTTTAAATAAAATCCTATAAATGAAGTGTTATTAGGTGTAATGGGAAGTTAAAGAATATTGTGGTTAAACTGATACGGGTCACATGGGAAATACTGGTGTGCGTGAATACCAAGACATGTTTGAAAGGATTGTTTTTTGTATGTGCATATAAATATTTGATGGGAAGACCAGTTACCGCTGAACTGCACACAAACGGCTGTGTTCATGATCCTCTCGATCTGTTTGGTGAGTCGTCCCCACCATGCAATATCTTACAGTGAAAGACAGTCGGACAAGAAAACCATGCAGGTTTTTTGGTTGTCTGTTTTTTTTTCTAAAGTGATGTATTTACTATGGAAATCGCCACAGTAATATTTAGCTTGAACACCATGTAATGTACCTAAAGTAATTCAAGATTACAGTGTTACACGTTCCAGCGAAAGTAGCATACAGATATATCGAACTCCATTAGAACATAATGACATTCACTGTATTGCGGCGCATCCCCACCACCCAGAAATGCATTATCCAAGATGATCTTTTTTCTTTGGAATCCTCCAAGGCATTTACATAAATTCTTACCCATTCTATCAAATATCTTCTTGAAGATAACCAATATCTCTTCCCCAAATCATCTACTTTTAGCCCGATCTGCAAACTATATTATAGAATCTATTTAGTGTATAGTAGCAGCCCAAAATTAACACAAATCTTGGCAGAGTGTCTAAAATAGAAAGCACTTGGGTTTGTATGTTAAAAGTATTCACGTTTCCCCTCGAAGTTTTGAACACATCTGATTGTTACCCTGCAGTGCTGTTGTAAAATACTGTAATTAGAACTTTGGTTTTTACAGATGTGTGATTTAAAGAATAATACACTCATGATAAAGTGAAGGAATGTCGCACGGCAGTGAATAGGGCTCCTGTGAGCTGAAGCATGCTAATTACTTTCGAAAATGAGCAGTGATGTCACTAACTTTAGCATCCTATTGAAATATTTAATTGTTCTTTTGCCTTTAGCGTAAAACAAGTCAATGAGGCAGAAACATGTTTCAGCCATAAGCTCTTCACGTATCGAAGTCTCCACTTTCTCATTAGTTCTGGGGTTCATTGTTTAGCGATATATAAAATAAATAGCTTTTACAAAGCTGTATGTTGGGCTGTGAATCCTCTTTTGTTTATTTTTCCTGAATCATGGTGAGTCAGGATTTAATGGAATGGCCACGCCTAAGTTCCTCCTGTCCAGGGGGTTCTGCCAGCTCTGAGCTTCCTGTCCTGGGCTGGGTCATTGTGGGGGATGGATGGATGGATTGTATGTTGTTACCACGGCCCCTAACTTCCACGAAAAGCCAGAAACCAGACATGCGGGTCTTGCTTAATGTCAAAGATCGTGACCCTTGCTCAGAGTCACACTTAAATTTTTGACGTTATCAAAAAAATCATAGAAGGGTTGTGATGTTGTGGCACATAGTCTGACCAAGATCATTAAATCGTATTATTTCTGTACACCCTGGTATTGCAGCAGCAGTTAACATAGGCAGTATACTGTAGTTTTATGTCATATTTCATTAATGCTGTTGATGTGTACAATTAGATCATTCTGAAACAGGCAAAATCCACATATATGCTGAAGAACTTCATATAAATGTATCAGACAACAACAAGCAGTATATTAATTTTTCAAACACACACTGGCTTAAGCAGAGTTCCAATGTCATAGCCACGGACTTACAGGCATTGCAGTAATTCTTTTACGTGGATAGAGGGTGCCGTAATGCAGCGATGAAAACGGTGCGATTAAAAACGAAGCAGTACTTTCTGAAAATGACCAATGTTTATATATCCTTTATTTTCCATAAAATGACATGATATGCACAATACGTTTGTCACAAAATAGCAAATAATGATTTTAAAAGGTTTATTAATACCTAAAATAAAACATTAATGATCCCAGTACAGATGAACATGTATAATAATGAAAACAGGCGCTAAGTCAGTACCCGTACGGCAAAGTAAAGGCAGCGCAAACAAATTAAAAAATTACAGAGTATCTTCAAAAGTGGAATATTAAGGAAATAATTTAGCAGATGGTATATTGCAATTAAAAGACATAATATCTGACTTATAACACGTTGCAGTTGGGGTGTTTCCTGGTGTGTTATGGTTTTTAGCGTGTGGCGCTGTAGTTTGATGTAGTGTGTTGTAGTTTGTTGTAGTTTTATGTAGTGCGCTGTAGTGCGTTATAGTGTGCTGTCATGTGCCATAGTGCGCTGCAGTTCCTGATGGCAGTAGGTAGAAAGGATTCCCAGTAGAGCTTCTTAACACACCGTGGCAGAATGAACCGATGGCTATAGGGTCTCCAACTCAGCTTCCCATGGAGCAGGTGGGCAGAATTGTTCATAATGTTGTCAGATTTCACCTACATCCTCATCTGCCTACCCTGGGTGTAGAGGGTCAGTCCTGTGATGAAGTTGGGCTTCCTGGTGAGTTTGCTCACCGCAGCCTCCTTCCAAGCAGGTCACAGTGTAGAAAAGCCTACTGGCCACCCTGGACCGACAGAATATCCTCAGCAGCCGCACACGTCGATAGAGCAGAGGCTGCTTAGGAAGGAGAGTCTTCTGCGTTGTCCGCCCAGCCAAGTCTGATGTTAGCCCTGCACCTCCTGCACTCCTCCCCCCCTTGATGGTGACCGTTCTCAGATACTCCTCGTCACACCAGAAGCCCTTCACCAGCTCCTATGTCTTGCTGAGTTCAGCTGCAGGGTTTTTCTCCCTGATCCACAGGACAAAGTACTCTACTAGTCCTCAGTACTCTGAAGGTAAACAGAAAGGGAGACTGGACGGATCCCTGAGGTGCCAGAATGGTGCTCAGCACCATCTCCAATGCAGAGTCCTAGAGATGATGATGGGGCACCTTTAGGAACCTGTTTCTCACACATGATAATAATCGATATGCTATATACATTTCTTTCAAAAGCGTCCACAAATACAGTTTGTTCGTTCCCGGGCTGAGAAACAAACGCAAAACACGCTTTGGGCAGACAAGCAGCACCACCCGCGTCGCCGTGCACGCTGCGCGCTCTCGGCCGCTTGGGGGCGCGTTTTCACATTGACCGGGGCTGCGCATTTCCGCAGCAACAGGGAAGATGGCTGCGCTCACATCACTCTCTCAGGTACAGTTATTTCGCTATACATTTTTTCTGCAGCGGACTGACTGTCCCCAGAAGCGAATCCCGCTCAGCGGCCAGATACTTGCATTATGTTACGGCGTTTTCATGTTTCAGTAGCGGTGGGGGGAAAGAGCCGGTGTCCGGCGTGCGCTTAGCTACAGAGAAGCCGAGGCGGCGCGGCCTAGTTAGCTGTTTGGCGGCCGGGGACGGCGCTCGCCGGGCTGCCCTACAGCCCTAGTCCGTTAGGCGCCGTTCGGTACCCCCGGGCGGCCGCTCCGTGTAGCGCTACGGAGCCCCGGTGCTTTTTCTCGGGACCCAATCCGAAATGAAATGTAAGAAAACAAATTCGGGGGTGATTACACAGCTGATGTGGCGGCTATCAGCCGACCACCCTGTGCCGGGGGGTCCATGTACTTGTTGATTAACATAACAGGCTAACGGCATTGTATTTAATTATTACTATCATCACTGATGTACGCATTAGCATTATCTATCACGGCCTTCGCGAATGATCTCATTTGCACGACTGTGATCACTTTTTAAGCAAATTTGTACTAGGTCACTTCTGAGATTGATAATTAGCCCATTAGACTTAGAGGAAATCTGGTCCTACAGATACCGTGGTGATTTATGGCTGTTGGCGAATGGGGTCTTTCTCTGCAGAAATTCCTGTCGGGTTTTACTGCACGGCTGTGTGCGTGGAGGTAATGCGCTGTAATGTACCTGTGTATGTTGTGCTACAGTCATACGTTAATGTACACTGTTTTTAAATGCATGGGGCATAAGTGGGGTGTAGCGGGTGGGGTTAATCTCGGCCTGTGAAACCCGCGTCCGGTATTAGAAAAAATGGAGAAATTCGCACTGGCCGGAGATTCTGCACGCCCTTCGCAAACTGCTCAGTCATTATTATATATCAAGCCCCCCCCCCCAGTCATTTATGTCCGGAATCTCCTTCAGTAACCTTTGTTTTGCTTTGCTTTGCTTTTGAAATGCCCGTACATAGCGCCAGGCCGATTGAGTTATTACTGTAAATGGCCGCCTAACCTTTGCTTTACTTGCATAGTTTTATACGGAACTACATTACAATTTTTCGCACATGTACGCATTTATTTATTTTATCTTTCTATTCGGCCGTTTTGCTGAAGAGCCGCACTGAGTGAGTCACGGTGCATCCAGGTGATCAGGCTGCCCTCCCCCCCCTCCCTTTATAAACACTACTGTTTATGTTGCTGCTATATAATACACCTGCTATCCTCATTCATTTTACTACCTCCTTATAACACGGGGAGGGAATGTCTTTATATTCCTCTGTAGTCCTTTTATTGGCTGTTTCACAATGTTAATCCTCCAGACTGTTTGGAGCCACATAAGTTATTTGTGATGACACTCAAAGTTGTAAAGATATATAATGATAGATGTGGCACACGTCCACTTCCTGTTGCATCTGTCTTCATTCTCCCAGCTTAGTACATGTAGCTTGGCTAATTTGCATAGCAAAACAACCTTTGATGAAACTCACTTGAAGTAATGGTTCTCTGCCAGTTGCCCATAATCGATTTTGCTTTGATACTCTTTACCTGGTGTATTCTCACTGTTGAATTTTCTATATCATATTCCTATGTGACACATCCTTTTGGAAAGTGGTGTAAGACGGTGTTTCCCAGTCCTGTCCTCCAGGGCCCCCAGACAGTCCACGGTTTTGCTTCTTGCTGGGTTCCTGAGGGCCGGGATTCGGAACCCTGATGTGAAACACCTTATTAAAACTTAATGACTGAATATGACTGGGTACTGGTTAAAAAATGAAAATTGGCACAGGTTTAATAAATCAAAACATTTTATTTTGGTATCAAATAAAGACACACACACAAAAAAAATCAAGTTAAGTGATATTTTACAGTTTTCGCGATATGACTACCGGGCTACCCCCTGACCTGATTGGTCGGGGTCTCGCTTTCCTTTCTGTTTATGATTTTGGGAAAAGCTTTAGTTTTTCAAAGTTTACTTTGGCACCTAGTTTGGTGTGTTTTTTGTAGGTTTCTGTGAGAAAATTCACGGTGAACTTCACCAGTTTTTGTAGCTGAAGAATTCTGAAAAATGGTTGCATTTTGGGGAATAACTTCAGTGTGGTTTTTGAAAGAGATAATGACGGACAGTAGGTTGACGAAGAAGGATAAGAAATATTCTTAATTTTTATGAAAAATATATTCAAATGTGACATTTCTGCATGTAGAGGTGACAGGTCGAATCTTCAGCATTGTGTGCCAGTTGATAGGTCGAATCTTTAACATTGTGTGCCAGTTGATAGGTTGAATCTTCAGCATTGTGTGCCAGTTGATAGGTTGAATCTTCAGCATTGTGTGCCAGTTGATAGGTTGTCTTCTGGGCCTGGCAGTACTGAGCGTGACGGAGGAGATATAAAGCAGAGACGTGGTGTGACGCTGCATGATGATGTCATTATACTGAAGGAGGGGCTCCTGTTTTGCAAAATTCACTTCTGAGCCCTGGGTCACTGTATAATGACCGGGCTCACTGGGCATCTTCCATGTCACTGCTCTGTTACATATATCATGGGCTGTCTGCCTGTAGTGGCAGCTGGGCTCACTGGATTCTTGGTTCTTGTAGTAATCAGTAGTAGTAATGTAGTAATCATGCAGAAAAAAAAAACACACTATATATTTTAAAATTTCAGGGGGCATTCGCAGTGTTTTATTTATTTTTTATGCTGTTTCTCATATTCATGGCTATTTTAACCGTCTGGAGCACAAACATGGCTTGTGTTTAAGGTAAAGTGTCTATTTCTTGCTATCTGAATGTTATTGGCAGATTGATTCTGCCGCTTCGGATATCTGATACATTTCTTTGGTAATGAGCTTTGCAGGCTAAAGTAGCATGCAATGAAGCGTATGTGTCATCTGAACATACAGGACAGTGTCTGCTAAGTTAGTGGGAGGTTAGATAAGCCTGAAATGCATTAAGAAGATTTAAACTTGATTAATGAAAGGCAAATTCGCATGTTTAGGAAACTGGTAGGCATATTATGTAATAATGAAACAGTATTACATATCTTAAAACTGTTAGGAAGTCATTGCTGGGAGTGCAGTACTAATAGCTAGCTGACTCGCTACATCTGCCTAAGTACCACTGGAAACATCGTGGTATTTGATCTCTCTAATTTGGGACAGGAAATCTCAGAGCTGACCACAGTTCAGAGATCCAGTGAACTGCAGTGCACTTACAGATTTTCCCTAAGTGGTCAGTCTGGCAGATGTTTCATAGATGCAGTGATAGTTTTTTTTGACACAGGTGGGCTGGAAGAAGGGGTTTCTTTCACTTGAATCTCGTTGTCTTCTGTCTCGCGAGTAAGTGGGTGGGCCTGTTGATCTGAATGAATATTGCTTGGCAGGTGTTCATTGTTTTATTGTCAGGGAGAAGTAAGCTCCAGCTGAAATGTGTTTTTGCCATTGGGTTCCTGTTTGGAATCACACACTTTTCCTTGGGAAAAACACAGCAGGCTGTTAGCGTTCTCGCCATTGTTTTTCAGTGTGAGACAGTATTGCAGACATATGCTCAGTTTTAAGATGGGTGAACCCCAAACACTTCATTTGGGTTGCTGCGATTGTTCGACGTAGTTGATGATGTCGATGCTGAAAATCCATCGACATCAATATTTTAAATCGATGTATAAATCATTTTAATTAAATGACCTTTATGATTTCTAAAATGCTTCAGTTCATTGTAACAAATCGTGATGACTGGCAGACTGAGGCAACACCAGTGAATGAGGAGGAGGTCTGTTTAGGGAAGAACAAAGTTCTTTTGTTGCAGTCCTTAATAGGACTATAACAGACACCCGAAGAACACGGAACCCATTATAACACTGATAACACATGGTGGCTAGACGCCGTACTGTAAGGTACGCATGCGGTGGGAGATTTCTGGGGACATGGGGGGATCGGACGGGGATCTCATAACACGCAAGCAAACACACACGCCACAATCAGGAACACAAGTATTAACCATAACAGCAACAAGAACAATACAGGGGCTATTTACGATGACATACATGGGGCTATTTACGATAACATACACGGGGCTATATACACGCGCTCACGATGTTTTCCTTCAGTGTTTTCCTTCAACTTCACTACGTAATTATGGGAGTGGTTCACATGATCAGAAAACAAGAAAGTGTTTTGTACCCTGTGCGAAGTTGGATGGCGCACTTCCCCCGCCACTGGTGTTACGCACGAGCACTTGAAGGGGAAACACACAGCCGCTTTTCTGGATGATGGGCCGCCAGAATCGGCAAAACCATCATAAGCGCCTTCTACTCGTGTTTATTACATTTCCATTAGTATGGAGAGCAGTTCAATGCATTTTGTACTTGTATTTAAAAAAAATCGAATATTCTGCAAAAAATCTCTCTGCCTAGTTTGACCGCAGTTTCTCCTCTTTTAAAAGATGTTGTGGCTACTGAACGCCTTCATTGGTTATCGCTTCCATGATTTTCCAAAAGAATATCATGTGGTGTGCTCTGTTGAACAGATTTAATAAGCATAAGGATAACTACCTTTGGACATCACAGTACGCATCCCATTAATATTTTAGGCGCGCTACTGATCTGGTTATTGAATTGTGGATGAAAATAATGTCCGTATTGTGTCAAAAAGCCGTCATCTGTTATCTTATCCAAAGCCCAGCAATAACATACTGTTTGTTGTCGTCAAAATAAAACTGTCAATTTGATTTTCTGGAGGGAAATCGACAGCGATACCCACTGCAACACTGGTACCGCTGTGACAGGCTTGCATGATGTGCGATATTAACATCGACTTGGCATTTCATGCACATGCTATCGTCACGTCACATGGACCACGAAAGTCTGCTGGGTTCAAACCATCGATAAGTTGCACTAAAATATTTTTACTCAAAGGAAACAAATCTTTGCAGACATTGCAATTAATGATGGTTCTTTTCAGCACTATCTAGGGCTGCTACTAACAGGTAGTTTTTTACTAACCTTGCATTATTGGGTGAGACCATAATGCCTTTTTTTTAAGATGCATTTGCATTGCAGCTGTGCTTTGTTGATGTTTAGGCTCTGCTTTGAGTTGCTGACAGACTGCGTTTTCATTCACTTTTCTGTGGAAGTACTTCACACTGAATGATGCTTTTGCTCTTTACTTGGACCCTCATCACCTGTACATCGCTTTCCTCCTGCTGCATTGGGGAGAAATCGAGAAGGAAAATTATAATCTGAGGTTTTTAATAATCGAGAAATTGTGAGGACTGCAGTTAGATGATGAACCTGAAACGTTTGAGGACCTGCAGGTGAGGTAATGAACTGGAAGCATTTCAGACCCTGAGCTGCTGGTGACTGTTGGCTGCATTAACTACCACACTGTCACCTACCACACTGGCCACAGCAGCTCAGCTTCTGTAAACATTAATAAAACGGCTCTTGAACAGGAGCCGGCTCCCATCGTTCACTAAAGAGTCGTCTCAAAGAGCAGTCTCGTCCGCGAACGACACATCACTAGTAATGAGGCGTGAACTCTCGTGTCAGTGGGCTCTTTGCACGTCAGCTTCCGCGTCCCTGGAAATGCGGCTCGCTCATTTCCGCTCTGTGAAAAATGGCATTGGTTTATACATGCCGTTTACAGGACTTGCCCAAACTTATGATCAACGACGTACGTCGCTTTTGTAAATCCTTCTCCAAAGTACCAATGAGTAAATTAGAGAAGGGCGTTAAGATAGTTGCCTTATCTTACATCCATGGATACGAAGGGGTTTCTCATTTGTTCAACTTTGTGGGTGGCGTTAGCTATATCCTACGCTAATAGACGTTACTCCCGGACAGTGATAGTGTATGCATGCGTGTGGCAGTGAAGCAACTATGAACTTCCTCGGTCATTCTAGCGGAGAATATTTAACTTAGTACTGTATACTTTAATGTGAAAAGCGTTTGAAACGGTTGTACTATATTTTGCAATCAAAATTAGTGACGCTGTCCGTTTTATTATTTAGCTTCTGAAACACAAGTTAACCTTTCTTGTGCTCATAGTTACTCAAACCGAAAGCAAGTGAGCCATGTGACGTTTACGAATATGACGTCGCTGCGATGTTATTGTTCATCGCAATAATTCCTGGAATAATTTGTCGTCCAGCAAAATTTGTTATCGTGACAGGCCTAGTTAGCATTAGTGCAGGTGTGCTGATGAAAGGCCTGGATTAAAGCTGGAAATGGCTTCTTTCCTGCACCGTGCTGGGGCAGCATGTCGTGCTTCTCACTTGCCGTCCTGGAGTCGTGATTGGGTGGACAATTAATAGATGAATGTTTTCTGCCTTGCAGTTTTCAAGTGGGAACCCGGTATATGAGAGCTACTACAGACAGGTGAGTGTCTGCTGCTGCATTGTCTGTTGCATCTAACTGTGAGAAATGCATGTTTGGATGCTGGCACGCCTGTGTGTGGCTTTGTGTACTGGGGGGTGGGGTGGGGTGGACTGGTGGTCAGTACGTATCAAACTCCCAGACGCTGGGGTGAGCCTCTCCCTTACGTCAGCGAGTCACACAACATGAGAAGACAGCAGAGACACTAGGTGGCACCTGCCTAAGGGCTCCGGGTGGCACCCCGCCTAAGGGCTCTAGGTGGCACAATGTCACATATCCAGTGTAATCCAGTCTCTTTTCTTCCTCTCAAGGTCACACACTGGCTCAGGGACTCCCTGTGTAGGGTTACATGTCTCATATAAAAGTTAAAGGCAGCACTTGTGGCAAATGTCGCTCTTTGGCTGTGCGTGGGTCTCACGGTGATTACTTATCATCGGGAGGCCGAGTGAAACATGGCAAGACATTAATGAGCGAACATGGCAAAAAAGAAAGAAAGCTTGTATTGAAGATCTTTGCTTGCTGAACATGGTTTTAAATGACATTTAAAATAGCACATGGGCCGACTGAATTATTGACAGGGATTGATTGAGGTACGTGAGTTTAGGGAGATGTGTGAAGGGTTTCATTAGCACCCCCTGGTGTTCCAGCAGGGGATGAGCAGCGCAAGCATGCAACACGACTGTTTCAGCTTTAAGCGAAAATCCTGAGGGCTGCAGGGCAATTTTTGCCGCTCCTGTGGCAGAGGGGTGGTCTGTTCCCTTACCCCCAACCCCAACCTCAGACTGTAATGGCGTTCGCTTGGGTGTGCAGGTCGACCCCGGAAATACGGGTAGAGTGGGCCCCACTGAGGCAGCGCTGTTCCTCAAGAAATCGGGCCTTCCAGACATCACCCTGGGAAAGGTGGGTGAGCCTGGGCTGGGGGGGCGTCCAAGCCTATGTCTTACTGGCAGTACTGCTGTAGGATAATGGCACTGACTAATGGCTCTTGATGTTCCCTGTTCCCCCCAGATTTGGGATTTGGCCGACCCTGATGGGAAGGGCTTTTTGGACAGACAGGTAGAGCCCTCCCTCGCCGGTGCGCAGCCCCCCTCCTCCGCCGCCCGTCCCCTCGTGGCCCTCACGTGTCGCCCCTGTCCTGTCCCTCCCCAGGGTTTCTACATGGCCTTACGCCTGGTGGCCTGTGCACAGAGCGGTCAGGAAGTCAGCCTGGCGAGCCTGAGCCTGAGTCTCCCACCTCCCAAGTTTGTGAGTAGTTCGCGCCCAGGCAGATCGCCGCGGGGGGGGCGGGGGGACATGGCTGCTGACCTCTGTCGTCCCCCTCATGCAGAAGGACACTAGCAGTCCCTCGCTGAGCACGACGGCGCCTTCGACCGACTCCCGCTGGGCTGTCAGAGTAAGTCCTGCCCCCTGTCAGCGTCTCCATCGGGCTAATTCGGGGGGGGGGGGGTGCTTTGATTGGAGGGTGTGGCTAACGCTGCCTGTGAGGGCTTTCTGCTACCTATGACATCATAGGCTTCTGACTATGTAATGTGGATCAGAGATGGAAACCATGGAAACCTGCACGTCATTAAGCATGGAGGGTTTTTATAGGTCACCTTTTTTAAAAAAATATTTATATATTTGTGTTTGTGTCTGTGTGTGTTTTTTTTTCCATGTGTATATAATGTGTAGATGTGTTTGTGTATTTGTAATATATATGTGTATATCAATTCATTTCAATTTAAATTTAGTTTATATAATGTCTTTCACAACTAAGTGGCCAGCAGGTGCTCTAGGGAAATGTTTTGTGGTACATTACATCATCATTAAGAAAGGATAATCCAATGACAGGGAAAAGGGAGGATAAAGAAATGAAAGAAAGAAAAAGAAAGCCTGATGACAACGGGGGAGAGGAAGTGGCGAGAGAGAAAATCAAGGGGGTGCAAGGTCACCTGGCTACCCAGCACCCCCCAAGCATGCTAGCATTATTGAAAAAGAAATGCATGTGTGTATATTCCTACATATTTAATAGCGTGGGTGTAAAATCGCTCCGCAGGTTTGTGTCGGTTGGTTTGCTTCTCCTCTGAAGGCCGGATGAGATGCATCTCTGTGACACGAGAAGATGGGATTCAGCATCATGTTACGTTGTCATATTTCATACTGTATGAAATAAAATGTATGATCCGATTACGCACGGATTTGCTTGTGTGCCGTTTCTCCTGCAGCCAGAGGAAAAGAGCAAGTTTGACGGGATTTTCGAGAGCCTGGTGCCGGTGAGCGGCTTCCTGTCGGGTGAGAAGGTGAAGCCGGTCCTCATTAACTCCAAGCTACCTCTGGACGTCTTGGGGAGGGTCAGTGTGCCTCTCAGGCTCCTACGGCGCTCTGTCTTTAGACCTCATCGTCCTTCTCTGCATATTTAACCTCAGTTCTATGTTGGTTCTCGACCCCGCAGGTCTGGGATCTCAGCGACATAGACAAAGACGGACACTTGGACAGAGATGAGTTTGCAGTGGTGAGTTCCTCCCCTCCTGATGTTTAAGTGGCATCCTGACTGCATGCCCCACTTTGGCTTGTATCCACGATAACCCCTGTCTCCCCCCCAAGGCCATGCACCTTGTGTACCGAGCCCTGGAGAAGGAGCCGGTGCCCCCCGTGCTTCCTTCCTCCCTCATCCCCCCCTCCAAGAGGAAGAAGCCCGCGGTGGGGCTTCCAGGCTCCGTCCCCGTGCTGCCGGCCAGCCCCCCGCCCCCCAAAGACAGCCTGCGTTCCACGCCGTCACACGGCAGCATGAACTCCCTCAACAGCGCTGGGAGCCTCTCGCCGAAGCACACGCTCAAGTCGTCGCAGGTGCGTGGCGTCTGCCGATGGGGGCTTCGCTGGCGCCGTTTGCCAGGCCGGGGCGTCTGCAGGCCGGGGGCGTCTGCAAAGCCTGCCCAGTTCGGCTTACCACCACTGAGTAAAAATGTAGCATAATTTATTGATGACCTAAACTCGGCTGACTGTCTCGATCCTTTTGCCACTTGCAAATGAAATGTGCGTAACATACGGTATCCACAGTAACTAATGGCTTATGGAGCATGCTTAGTCCTCTGGGCTCAAACGCTCGTTCTTTCCTTCTTGGCAGCATTCGGCGAACTGGGTGGTGCCTTTAGGGGAACGTGGACGCTACGAGGAAATCTTCCTGAAGACGGATGCCGACATGGACGGCTATGTCAGCGGCCAGGAGGTTAAGGACATCTTCATGCATTCGGGTCTCCCTCAGAACATGCTGGCACATATCTGGTGAGGCTAGATCCCACGCCTGGGGGCTGTATTTGGGGGGGGCGGGGTAAATTACCGATGACTGGCATAGAGGCAGGCTTGGCCAGTGTTATGGTCAGGGATGGACGTAGCTGCTACAGAGATACGCGTCCACCTTTAGAAATGATACGTGTGGTAGTGTATATCTGTACTTTCACTGATATGAAAACAAAATATAATGCTAACTCATTTGCAGTGTACAGGTTAAAATGCAAGGTATTTTCTTGTCATATCAGCGCAAATGCTCATAAAATAAGTACGTTAGCGCTTTTACAAACAATCGATTGTCGCACGTATCGTTCTTAAAGGTGAATATACTTGTGTGCTTGTGTATTTGTCCATTCCAGTGTCTTTGTTCGCTGAATCATGGGCACTAACCCCATTCAAACAGTAATCTAATCTTCAAACAGTTCATAGTGCTGGAATAGATTTTTTAAATTACTGTATACCGTGGTCCTGTCTGGATGGCATGATGGTATGAAAAATCAGATGAGGGCGGGATGCTCCTTCCTTCATGGCCGTGCTGTGTGCGCCCTGCACTGTGCCTGTAGGGCCCTGGCCGACACCAGGCAGGTGGGGAAGCTGACGCGGGAGCAGTTCTCTCTGGCCATGCACCTCATCCAGCAGAAAGTGAGCAAAGGCGTGGATCCTCCGCAGGCCCTCACGCCTGACATGATCCCGCCATCTGAGAGGGGCACACCTGTCACTGTGAGTACCTCCTCTCACCTCATCTCACTCATGAAGCCCACAACACTGACCTTCTCCTGCACGTCTGTGGGCCTGTTGCTGCTGGACACACACTGTTAATCAGTGCCGCTCTCTCTTAGAGCAGCCTGCATGTTTAAAGAGCTCTGCTGCTCTCTGCTCCTCTCTGCTGCTCTCTGCTCCTCTGTCGCTGCTCCTCCTCTGTCGCTGCTCCTCCTCTGTCGCTGCTCCTCCTCTGTCGCTGCTCCTCCTCTGTCGCTGCTCCTCCTCTGT
>JABFEA020000036.1:1779011-1792011 GCA_019775915.2 Cyphomyrus plagiostoma | reverse complement strand
CCTTGCCGCCCCCGCGCGGCGGTCGCGCGGCGGCGGCTTCCGCCCTGTCGCGGGGGGGGGGGGCGGGGGGCGGGGGGGGGGGCGGGGCCGGCGCTGATCAGTGAATGAAGGGGGTATGCGCTGTATAAGCTGTACAGTAGTAGTCAAGTGATGTCTTTAATTTAAGAAACTTTTGTTTTCTGTGTGGTGGTTGTAACACCGGGCACATGAGGAGGGGGGAATGTGTCAGAGCGCAGAGAGAGTGCTGTGCATGGGGGAGCCGGACTGGGGGGGGCGGCTTCATTCTCCCGCGTGAAATGGATCATGCAAGTTTGTTGACATGCATAAGCAGTGAATGAGACATCAGCCTGTGAACAAATTGTACAGATTCTATATTGTCTCCTTCAGTGTTTGCAGGCGTCTTTCTGCATGCTGTAGATGCCCAGGAACTAAGGAAGCTGTATGTGTTTGAGGTCACAAAGGCTGTTTGAACATGTGAAGGTTTCCTAAGCAATTTTAAAATACTATTATATACTGTGTTAAGGGGACATAGTATGGGGGGGGGGGGGGGGGGCAGGCATTTATGGGACTTTTGGAATATTTTTACTTTTAAAGGTTAACACTTAATTTTTCCAGTTTGAGAATCCTTATCTCTTATTTTTTGGAAGCTTGACATATCTTGAAAAGGGATCATTAAAAATATATAATGTGTATATTAATGTGTCTCCCCCCCCCGGCCCCCCAGTGCTGGTTGTAGCCGATGCAGGAGGGCTGTAACTGAAATCAAGCACAAGCTTTGAGCGGCCATGAGAGAGTCCCTCTGAAAATGGCCAGAATTTCATTCTCACAAGTCATTAAGCATTTAATTTCATCATGGGTTTCCCCCCCCCCCCAACATGCATTTCAGTAGTGAACAGAGTGATTTCACGGAATACATTATGTTGCATCGCTGGAGGCTCGAACATCATAGTCATTTGGCAGGTCCCCACGCTTAACTGCGTGTGAGATCTCAGCCATTTTGAGTTGTGTACTACTAGAATATCTTTTATGGTACTGGGTGGGGCGTCTTTAAGTCCGTTCGGTTAACAAGTAGCTGCGTTTTCATCCAGGGAGGTGGCGGGGGAAAGAGTTGCTGATGCCTTTCTGGTTCGTCTGCTCTGTCATCTGACCGCTTGATGTAGGGTCGCACTGCTTCGCTGAGCCATGCGCGAAGCTGACACTGCACTGCTTCGCTGAGCCGTGCGCGAAGCTGACCTGTCGGTCAGTACCTCCTGGATCCCTTCGGAGGTCCCTTAGGTAAACGGGGCAGAGGCCTCGAATCGTGAAGCCGCCTGCTGCTGTCACGGCTGGAGCTCGCTGCTGCTTTTCATGTCCGTTGCTTCTTCCTGATCGCTGTCGTCACTCCAGACGAAAGGAGGGCAGCCGCTTCTCCAGCCTGCCCCTTCCCGATGTCCCTCTGTGTTCGCCTTCCTTCTCCCATCTGTTGTTCCTCGTTGTGGTGTTTTAATCACAAGGAGACACCTTCCTGATGCCAATACACTCTGTGTTTTCATCAGTGCTAGTGGCTGCCTGTTGCCAATGGCCCCTCCCAGTCCTTTTAACATCAGATTAAAAGTAAAATAACCTGAGCTGAGTGCCACTGTGCTTATTTTCCGTTAAACCTTCTGTTTTCTCCCATTCACTGGTACGAAACACTGACCATGGCTCAGGTTGCAGATGTTAGAAAACACCACCACGCTTAGTGTTTCTCACTAGACTTGTAACAGTTTTTTTGTTGTCTTTAAATACACTTGTGCAATAGTTTTTATTTCTCTGTGTTTGTATTTGAAGGATAACTGCAGTTTTTATTTTTGAAATACTTTTAAAGAAGTTTTATCCGTTTTTATGTTTTACCAGATGTATTGGTCGACCTGCCATTTCGCACCATCAGACAATAAAAAGTGGATTTCTCTGCTTTTCCTTTCCAATGGTCCATCCGTTAATCCCTCTGTCCTACCTGCATCAAACCACCTGTAGGTGGCGCCTGCATCTGTAAAGGCCACTGTCATGCCCAAATGCATATGCTGTATACAAACTGTATATTATGTCTGTTATATTGTGGAAGAAAATAAAAATGTGTAACTTAAAACATTTAAAATGATTATAATATTAATAAAAGGCTTGGATTTCTCTAGAATTTTAATTTTCTGTTTAATTCATGATTAATAAAATGCCTGAAACTTTTGTTAGAGATAGAATACAAATGAGAGAGATGAGAAGCAATGTGTATGTATATTATAATTATGTAATGTTCAGTAATATATGGCTCCAGTGGGGTAGTGGCACTAGGACAGAACACTCTCCACAAACAGAAGATGCTGTTAATGTCAGCATAATGGAAGGAAAACAATAGACTGAAACACCAAACATGCGTGATTGTATTTACATGCAGTTTGTCATCAGCGGTTGTATGTCTGTATTCCAGTTATCGAGTTACCAAATTGTCCATATGTGTGCCTGTGTCACAGTGTATGGTGTGTGTGTGAGTGTGCCCTGCGATGGGTTGGCGCCCCCTCCTGGGACGTTCCCTGCCCTGCTATGGGTTGGCGCCCCCTCCTGGGTCGTTCCCTGCCCTGCCATGGGTTGGCGCCCCCTCCTGGGACGTTCCCTGCCCTGCCATGGGTTGGCGCCCCATCCTGGGTCGTTCCCTGCCCTGCGTTGGGTTGGCGCCCCATCCTGCGTCGTTCCCTGCCCTGCGTTGGGTTGGCGCCCCGTCCTGGGTCGTTCCCTGCCCTGCCATGGGTTGGCGCCCCATCCTGGGTCGTTCCCTGCCCTGCCATGGGTTGGCGCCCCATCCTGGGTCGTTCCCTGCGATGGGTTGGCGCCTCATCCTGGGTTGTTCCCTGCCTTACGCCTGTCGCCTCCAGACCCCTCGCAGCCCTGAATGGGATGAGCAGGAGATGGATGGATGGCTGTATCCATACCTGCTTAACTTTATGTGCCTTATGTGCTACACTTGGAATGTCTAGTAGTTTGGCTGTGATTCTGAATGACACTGATTAAATTAGTTAAATTTTATGGTTAAAAAAAGAATTCACTCAGAGCAAGTGTGTGTTTATATAGAGGAGCTGAGTATATTTGAGGACGGAAATTATTGAAATTCCAACCTGCTGGCACAGCGGCGACAAGCGCTCACAGGAGAGCGGTCATTATGGCCACATTACTGCTACAGCTTAATGATGTAAAGATGGCGGACGGACGTGTGGGGAGTCCCTGAAGGGTGGCAGACATAGTGAGTCAGGTCTGCCTTAGTCAGCTTTGTGCGGGGGCCTCTGCTGTCACCGTGCTGCCGCTAACTCACTGCGATGTGTGGGTGCTCCCGTTTTCGGTCCCCGCTGTCGGCCACAGTGCTTCCAATTGCTTTTCATCGCATTTTTTCATGTGGGCTGATGCCGATTACAGGTGCTTTGTCTCTCATGCTTAGTGTAATTGCCATGGGCTGTGGGAGAAAATTTTCAAGTCGGTAAAGGACACAGTAGTATATTGTGTTTTTTGGAATTGCCCAAAGTGTTCTACAGTGCGGTTACATCTAAGGGATCGGAACGGTGAGTGTAACTGTCCCACAATGGTCATGAATATTACTAATGTGACTTTCCTGAAGTCTAAAAACAAAAATATTGCGTCATAGAAACTTATCTGTAATAATGTAATTTGAAGGCAATGTTTTTGATAATAAGATAATTCTATTGCTTTGGACACTCAGAGAGCATTTTAATATGTTTGCTCTTTGCATATTGTTATAAATAATGTGTCTCGATACAGTGGTGTGTGAACTGCAGGACCCGGAATGGAGAGAAGTAAGAATGGTTCAGCATTCACTTCATAATAATGAGCAGAGTTGCAATGCTAACTAATTCTGATGGGATTACCTGACAACATAAAGTATGACAGAGAGGGTTTCCCTACCAAGACGTAGAGGGTAAACGTGGCCACGTCTCTCCTACTTCTGCCTTTAGATGCTGACAGAAACTCAAAGACCAATGACATGCTTACCGTTTGTTCTGTTCCATTTGTTTGGCTTTTCCTAAAAAAAAAAGTTAAAAAAAATTCCAGTAGATGGCATCCTTTTTCCATGATATTCCTGCTTTTTATCACTGATGGACCTGCATGTTGCTCGCAGTGTTTTGATGCACATTGTGACTGAGAATGCACATAATGTAGGATAGACCTTAAATATCAAAATGTATGTCTAATGTGAGTGCTCTGAAAATCAGCAGTAAAACAGCAGCACTGGTGAATGCAGTGAGAATGAAGTTGGTGTTTGAGTTCAATGATGAGGTGAATTTCAGCTGCCAGTTTAGGACAAGCTGCCACAAAGACGCACTGCAACAGCTCAGCCACGCGCAGTGTGTGACAGTGTGAGCCTCTTTGATCAGCATGTCATTTTACACGTGGTTTCTAAATTCAATTTACAGAATTTTATAAGACCGAACCCCCACCCCTGCTGAAGTCTCCTGTTTTTAATGCCTGCTTTTTGGTTTTTATTAACCAACGCTGGATTACTTATTAAAACTCTCCAGTCTAGCTGTTAAAATCGACTGCTGAAATGTGCTATTTCTGCTCTAGCTAGCAGTGGTAACATAACAGGGAGGCTGAATCAGCTTTCTGTGGAGGGTAATGCATTCACAGGCTTTAATATTGGGCGCCACAATGCCATATTTCATATCTGCATGATTTTCCCAAAATTTGACTCATTCATAAGACAGTATCACATTGTTTAACATTAGCAAATAGGTAAGTAAATATCTTTTGTCGATGATGAATATGGTAATTCTCTTCATTATTTCCAGTCCTGTGTATTAACTTCCTGAGGCCCAAGGAAAAAAGTCTCATTCAGTTATAGATTATTTGTGTTTGGAGGAAATGAGACATCTTACAATTTAAATATTTTCAAATTTATTTTTATCTTTAATTTCACAGCATGTCCTCTTTAGTGTACAACAGGTATAAATATGTTTCCTTACATCAGTGAAAAGATAGATGCAAAAACAACATGTCCACTACAATGGACATAAATGAATGGGTGGGGTCTCAGGAGGTTAGGGGTAACCAGTATGCCTAATGTATCCTGAAACAATTTTGTCCCTTACAGTCCTAGGAATTGTGGGTTACAGTTTTTAAATGATAGCTGTGTTCAAGACGGCAAGATCTCCCAGCAATATGCTCCTATGAACCTGAAACGTGCAATGTCCAGTAAATCTGCGGTTCTGGTTAAGCTGGGTGATCACATGATGTGTTCACCTTAAAAAAAGAAAAACAAGCAAATGTGTGTGTAGCTGAAGCTTTGCCTGTATCTGCGTGGAAAGGCACCCGCCACCCCTCACCTGTAGGCCACGCTTCAGATGGCCCACACACTCACGAGTGAAAGTTGTAGTACGGCTTTTTTTTTCTTTTAAAATAAGAGAAACGAGAACACTTTATTTTTCACTTGACAGAGTTTTCTATAATTACTCATTTTATTTCCTCTTTTTGAATTCAAGTTAATTTTTTAAGTAAATATTATTTAGTGGCGTGTTCTGAGTTGCTGATGCTGCCCATTTTCTCACCAGCTGCACTTAACACACGGGCAGACAGAATGAACTGTCTGTATTTTTGGGTTGGTTATGGTCGCCTTCAAAGCATCTTAATATTCCCACATTAACACAAACCTTTATCTGTGAATCTGCAAGGAGAGTCTTCCACCTTCAGTTTCACTCCCACTTGAAGGGTTAAATTTAACTGTCTTTATATTTTTATTGTGATTGCCAAACTTTTCCTCACTATTACATCATTACACAATTACTAGTGTTTATTTTGAAATATACTTTGTCTGTTGGACTGCTTGGAGTAAACTTCATTTAGCCTGCCTGCTCTTTTCTGATTTTGAAACTTTGGTAATTGTAAAGTGCTTCAGTCTGAATATAATAAATGTTTAATCACTATAATCCCCAAAATCCAGCCTGGGTAAGCCTTTAATGTTCCTTGAAGTTGTAATGCCACTCTGTGAAATAGGAATTTGCTCGTTAAAACATGTTTACAGTTTAAATGAATATGTCTTCGCCCTGGCGTGGCAACTGTAAATTTTATAACTGTCCTGTTTTAGATTCACGCTTTGATACCATGAATTTGATCACTTATTACTGTATAACGAAGACAGGATTCGTCTCTACAAAGGAACGCGGTACCCCCATGACGATCCCTATCTATATTCAGTCTCTGTAATTATATAAATGCAGTGTTTGTATTTATAGACCGGGGCCACATGCTGCTGCCCTCTGCCTTCTTGCAGCTGGGAAACATTATAGTCTAAATCATAATAACACCATCATCTTCATCTTTGGTTTGAAATAGCAAGTTACAGTCTTTGCTTGAAGACAACTAATAGCCTTGCTTTATGTTGTACTCATGGGCGATGCGTTCAACACAATTTGAAAATCTTTGTCCAAGTCCATCCATGATAATCTTCTTATCGTTCTAGAATAATTCAAGGCACGCAGCTAAGAATGCTCCTGATGTGAGTGCCATACACAGCTTTTGAAATTAATGTAGAGCCATAAATATACTGTCAATTTATTTTAATATGTACATAAATTATACATATTTACATGGTCAATTATTTACATGAATATAAAGATTTCAGTCTGAAGAGAAACTATATACATGTTTGTAATGCACAAGAAATGTAGCCCTGTGTCAATAGTGTAACTTTAGTCTGTAAAAGACTTGTGTGCCCTTTTGTTTAAATAGAACTTACAAATTTAAAGACCCTGACTTCATAATATATCCAATACAAAAACACAATTAACATTCAAGCCTAGTCTTGTCAGAAGGCAGTTTTAAGAAAAAAAAAAACGTTGTCTTTTGAACTTATTTCTTGTGCTGTTTATGATTTTTTTTTATCAAATATATATATAAACATTTTTCCACTCAGACAATATAGAATTGGTAAGTTATGTAACACGTTGAATAGAAAGGCACTATTGAGACAATTACACCATTTTAGCAATGTACACCACATTTCACGTCTGGTTCCAGTTGCATCAGAGACGTACTTAAGGCCAGCTTGGCAGGCTAATGTGTTTGCTGAAAACAAACACTGCACAGTAACACAACAGTCGTCAAACGATTTTCCAGGGAAAAAAAGATTTTTTTTCTTACTGAACCAAAGTAGTACCAGCTACATTGTTTAATATAATATTTATATATAAATGTAAAGTCAACAGTCCTCTGTTTTTGTCTTTAAAAAATTAAATAAAAACAACAATATAATTCCTTGAAACATTTTCCACGTTCGTTTGTTTACAGTCCGAAGTTATAGAGTCCAGGGGCGCCAGCCTCCTCACATGTGCCGCTTCATGTGCAGCGCCAAGTGGTCGGAGCGGGAGAAGGCGCGCTCGCACAGGTGGCACTGGAAGGGCCGGTGCCCGGTGTGCTTACGGAAGTGACGGGTCAGTTCGTCGGACCGAGCGAACTTCCACCCGCAGCCGTCCCAGCTGCAGTGGTATGGCTTTTCTCCTGCACCCAGAAAAAAAAATCATATATGAATAACGAGGCTTTTTTTTTACAACAATAACGATACATTTATCAGGACTTTGATGAACTGCATGTCAACAAATAATGGTACTATTCATATTAGAAATAAAAGACTTTTCCTTACCCGTGTGCGTCCGGTGGTGGGCTTTTAAGTGAGAGCTCTTGGTGTAAGTTTTCCCACAGCCGGCGAAAGTGCAGGTGTGTGTCGCGGTGCGCTTCCGCGGCCAGGATCGGCGTCCCCGTTTGGGCTTCGCATCGAGCATCTCCAGCGGCGAGGACGGCGGCGTGAGCGGCACTCTCTGCGCCCCTGCCTGCATGCCGTGTCCGTCGTCATACAAGCCGAACTGGTGCGAACTCTGGTAAGGCAGTTGGATCTGTGGCGGCTGGCTGAGGTGGCAGTGAGGGAAAGCCGCGACGGAGGGGTATCCCCGTGGGAAGGTCACGGCGTGGCACATCGGAGGCTGGCAGTCGGAGTTCATCAGGTCGTCCGGGCTGAGCGGCGGGGTCATGTTCCCGGCTGCCTGCGGGGAGCTGGCTAATCTTGGCTGCTCGAAGGACATCATGCACGAGACGTTGCCCTCTTGTTTGATTTTTGGACAACTCTGAGCAACCATGCCCATGACCGGTCCGAAACTTTCGATGGATGGTTCGACTTTGACGTTGTCTGCAAAGTCCTGGTTAGGAAAATTCGTTGAGCTGACCACAAATCTTCCCTGAACGCTGTTGCTGGGCATGCAGTAGGTGTTGTCGACCTCAGATCTCAGAAGCTCCGACATGAGACTGCTGCTGTACGGCGGTGGGGGGTTGCTCTGCTCGGACACCGGGTAGGCAGCTGCGGACTGGTACAGGCTGCTGGCTTCTGCCAACCTGAACTCGGCTCCCGCCCCCGCACCGAGCGCCGCGACGCCTTCTGAGCCGGTGGTGTTCGCAAGGATAAAATCCAGATCCAGATAATTGCCCAGATCTTCATCGTCTTTTCTTCCTAAGCAGTTGTCCATGTTTTGTATAATGTCAGGCATGGAGCAACTGGAATGCGCATCCATTTCAGTTTTCCACCTCTGGAAAAAAAAAACAGAACACAATGTTAAAATTAGAACAAGTACAACAGCAACAACAACAAAAATTATTAGTATTATCAGTTTTAATAATGAGTTGTATTCAACATCTTTTATTAGTGACGCGAATTTTATATAAATTAATGTACAAATGCACATGTATAATAGTTATAAATGAAACGCAAAATAAAAATTCATAAATTATTTCCATTCACTCGAATATTTAAATCACCTCTAAGTAGTCTTTTTATTTAGGGAAAAATTCGTAAACTTACGTTTTGCCAGATTCTGTCCTTTTGGCTCGCAAATGTTGAAATCGATGGTAAAATGGTCTCGTTTAAGGCCATTTCCACACTTTGTCAATGAAAAAATAAAAGTATTCTACGGCAAAAAGAACCGTCTCTTTTTGTCTACGAAGCTAAAAGAACTTGCAAACGTAGCATGTAAGTTAGGTCCGCTCGCAGTACTGTCTGAAGGCTGTCTGGAGTAGTACAGAGAGTCCTCCTTTCTTAAGGACTAGTGTTCAGTCATGTACAAGTTTGATTGGTAGGATAACCTACCTTATAAATATTGCAGCTAAAATGCTGGACCAATTGTAAACGGAGGAAACCCGTTCAGGATGTAAGTCAGTCAGCAGGCGTCCCTAAATTTAGCAGTGGTATATAAGGCGCCTGTGAGCCACTACTGTCTTTTACACAGGGAAGAGAGCAGCTTAAATCATGCCGAACCTCCCTCCGAAGTAAAACAGAAATGACGCGCTAAGACCAGCCCCCCTTTTCGGCTGGAAGGGGGACTTGATAAGGTTGAATACTTTTTAAGATCGAATATGTTGTCCATTCGGTGTATACAATACACAATGTATATACTATATGTCTATATCATTTACGTGTAGGTACATGAAAATGCTACATTTTAGTTAAATACAGTACATTGTAAATTTTACCCAACATTGTATTTTTGTCTAGTGGTGCATATGGATCACTTTGATTAACTATGACAGTTACAACACGAAACAGTCCATGACTCTAAAGAATGTATTTTATTATTTATTTATTTAGTTAGTTAGTTGCATTGCACTTACACTGAACATTTAAAAGGTAGCGTAAGGAACATGCTTGGCGTCAAGGAACTCCAGACTGGAATGTGCTCAATGATATGACCATATAATAGAGTGAACAGCATGTTCACCGTATTAGTCAGTTTGGAAAGTTGCCAATAAAAATGTGCTTTTAGCAAAGCACGTTGTGAGTGTGAGGGCGGGGTTTTGTTTTTATGTACTTTGGGGTTTATCCTCGTTGCAGATGGAGCGGCGCACGTGTAGGCTGCAGATAGACTAAGTACCCGAAAAACCGGCCATGTTGTACTCTCGTAAAAGTCTTGTTTCAGCTAGCTGAGCTCACGTGTAAAGCAGGCGTGTTTGAATCAAAACCCATATCATTTTTGTTCCAGGTCATTGGGTGCGTGTGCTGCATTTTACCGAGGTATACAATCCTTAAGTGAAAAATTAAAGAACAACAAAAAGCATACCAGCTTTACTAAACGCTTGTAAGAGTTCGCAGGCACGGTGCCGGAGCCACTTCACCTGGATTAATTTGCTTTATGCTCGTACTGGACGCTTTTGAATTGGCACAGCAGGCTTCTCAAAACGCTGCAGCCACTAGGCGCCAAGTGTGTCTTAACCTTTTCATCGCTTCAAACGGTCACTAAAACATGGGCAATTAAAGCATTTAACCTCTATTTTGAAACCTCATTCAGTTGTAAATAACGGGGATTGCATAAGATAAGGGGAGCCTCCCCCTTCAATTTATTGTCCGAACAGACATTATAGTCACGTTGGTATCGAAGCGATTATTGGCGAAAAGTTTCGCCGAGACGGTTGAAAATAACCTGAGATTTAAACCATGGCAGATTTCAGATCACAAAGAGTGAAGCGTGCTAAAGTACCCTCTTCCCCTCCTGCTTTCCCTTGCCTGCTACGTGAACTAAGTAAATGCTTATCTGCATATCAAGATTAAACTCCGTCTCAGTCTACTGATGGTGCCCGTTATACTGACACACTATTAGATTGGTTTACAGTATAACTGAAAGTGATCTGTTGAATCAGATCCATTTATTAATATAGAGACAAGTGCCTCACTCATAGGTCTACGTCTTCCGTCGGGAGATACTATCTTTATATTTAATATTTCTAATTAAGAAGTTGCTGATTGCCTTTGTTTGGAACAGTTTCTTGCGATGTAGGTGACAGAACGGAGATAGATATGATAAACTCGTTTAATTAGTGAGGTGAATATCATAGTCCATCTTTTCCAACAAAAAACACATATAGCAAGATATGATGTTAGCAAGGGTGTTGCCTTTTTGACGTATATATATGGCATATAGGAAGGTGGAGTGGCAATTTAGTTACCATATTAGTTAGGCTAGTAGGAGTAGGGCCAGTGTAGCCTAATGTTTGTGTGGATCTCATATCTGTTAACAGAATATCTCATTTTCTTTAATTGCCACTTTTAATCAAACGTAATCGGTACGTACTGAAAACGGTTTCATTTTTAATTTAAAAAATACTATAGTTGAATAGGTATTTGACAGTGGAATTTAATACGGTATGTTAAGCGCTGGCTTTCGAGTCGAAAATCTCTTGGCAGTTGACGCTGTTTTTAAGATAAAATATTAAAATGACAGCAGATACCATTGGCTTCTGAGAACAAAGCAGAACGTGAATACCGTAATGTGAACTCACAGACATAGTAGGCTAAGAAGTATATTCGATTGTTTGCGTGATACAGTAACAGCTATTAACATTGAGAAAAAGCCAAGTTATTAAAGGAATGGGGAGTGTAGCATTTAATATACTGTACTTTACATCTTGTTCTTCCCTGGGGCCAACACAAAATGTTCTCATTAATTATGGGTGTATATAAAAGACTTGCGTGTTTGTGGCGTGAAAATGATTTCCGCCCCTGTAAAATTCAACGTGCACCTCTCGTGCACCTCTCGTCTGCCTGCTCGTTTCGCAGCAATATTTTCTTGTCAGCGGGTTTTTGATGCATGTAGGAGACACATTCATACGTGTTTACAAATGCTTTAGAAACTGATGTGGCCCAATTATCCCTTCTTAAGCTGTCTGTCAATAGTGTGTCTTTAAAAGCTGCAAGCTGAGTATAGATACCTTTTTGTCTGCAGATGTAGGCCTTCTAAGAGGATGTGTCTGCCTTCTGCTGAAATCATATTAATGTCTGTGTGGTTTTCATTCCCCTTAAACACATATTGGCTAATCATGATTTATGGCCATTGATGATGTTGGGGTTTGAGGGGTTGTTTTGTGTGTGTGTGTGTGGGGGGGGGGGTATGGTGTGAAATATATGGAGTCAATCTTTCATGCAAGTTTGCACCCAATAAATTACTTTTCCTCAGATGTAATCTGATAAATGGCACAGTGAAATGCATTCGGCTGAATTGTCAACAGCAGGGAATGTCTGACATCAGCGTTTATCATCTATAAAGTCAACTAGCTTTCAAAACATCATGTAACTCAATTCAGTTTGTTTTTATACAGTTCTCTTTCCATGCATTCATGTCCCAAAGAGCTAACTCATAAGAGTAATATCTCTAATAAGGATATTATAACTGTATTTGAAACAACTACAATTAATTACATGCAGGAAGTGGATGAAATAGTGGAAACAGCTGCCAGTATATTTATATGAAGGACCTTGGTCTTCAGAACAGCTTCAGTCTGCCACAGAAATGCTGAATTGGATGCGATGGGGTGTAGAACATTCAAGAAGAGAAGCTTCCATCCATTTAAGGCTGAAGGAGGCAGGAATCGGCTTCACTCCCCAAGCTTCAGGATATTCCATAAAGGGCCACTGATCTTTGGTTTGGGGAATAAACATAATTCCTAAATGTTATGCCTTTTGTGTGACTTTTATTCCTACCAAATATTGGATGAAAAAACTCTGTCTCAATGCCGGGTTCTATGGAACTCCTTTTTTGTGCAATACCTGTACCAATGGTGATGCAATGCAGTTGTCAATTGTCCACATCTACTGGAAACATTTTGCTAAATGAGGGCTAAAACACGGCAGATTGTAAAAACTTTGCTAATTGCCGAATCTAATTATTTTTGCGGTGTCAAACTAATGATCATTTGTGGTCCGCAGTATAAGTGAAGTATTTTATCTCTATGGCGACCATCTATCCATGTTTCAACTGCATATTCTATTCTGGACTGCAGGGTGGCTAGAGTCTATACCAGGAAGCACAGACGACGACCTTAACCACCACCCAACCCTACCCTCAATCATAAGTAACTAAGACAACCTTAACCCCTATCCAGCCTTAACCTTAATCATAAGTAACTAAGACAACCTTAACCCCTATCCAGCCTTAACCTTAATCATAAGTAACTA
>JABFEA020000036.1:1739085-1751450 GCA_019775915.2 Cyphomyrus plagiostoma | reverse complement strand
AATACCCCGCCCCCTGACATGTGCTTAACGGGACTGACAACCAGTCAGCATGTGTAGAACTTAACTGTTTAGAAACTAGCAGACTGTTTAAAGTGTATTAGGAAATCCTGTAACTCAGCTGTAAGATTTATTTCGAGCATCATTAAGTGAGGAAGACGCCGACTCATACCAGTACGCCTGGTAACTATTTACTTGGTGGGGCACAAATACTTAATAGTAACTCAGTTACTGCTGAAGTACAAATCATGAACAAATTTAGTCGCATCATGAAGTAAAAGATGCATGATAATTCATTAATGAAGAACAGACATGAGATCAGTATTCCACTTGTGTTATTCATGACTTATTCCTCCAGTAGTTCACAAAGGTTTGCTGAATTAACATATCAGATAACAGATATAGTAACAAATGTAGTAACTTCTTGAGATAAAATATGTATCATGATTCATCAATGGTTAACAAACATGAGATCACCATGTAACTAAGACTTAATTTGTGGTTAATTAATACATAAGTAAGAGCATAATACTATTTGCACCCCCTCAAGTTAAGTGTTACATTTCAATGCTGCAGCAGCCTCTGAATGACTGTGTTATGTTTAGAGTGTCTGAAACCTACCAACTGGGGTTTGAACCCTGCCCTCTCTGCCTGTGTCGTTTCAGTTTCCTCCTAGAGTCCAAAGACAAGCTGTGAATTGGTGTAAGTATCCCATAGTATATGATACCACATGTGCCCTGTGATGGACATGCACCCCATCCCAAGTGACAACCAGACCCCTCGTAACTGTATGGATTATTTTTGATCCTAGAAGTTGATTGACGGATACAACTTAAATTGTCATTTAGTCAACGAGCTGCTTTTATACACCTGATATTATCACAGCACACAGCAAGGGGCCGTGCACATGTTATTCAGAAGGGCCACATGTTCTTAGGCCTGATTCTTCAAATCACTGTTCCAAAGAAGAAAAAAACCACAAAGCAGAAATTCTGGCAGGCTTGCAATTACTTAATGTGCCTTTATCACTGGCTTGGGGATGTTATGCATGTAATGTTTAACTGACTTAAGGCTCTGAACTCGTAAAGTGTGTTTCGCCATAAAAAACGTAATACAGGCCCTTTCCGGAATGCAGGTGTATATGAAGCCTTTACACACCACTTCATATAATGTGCTATCAGTAAAAGGCTTTTAATGAATCATCTTTATTTATGCTGCTTCCTGAACCTGTCGCATCCCATCCGGCGTTTTGTGTGGTGCTGTTCTGTTTGCTCGTTTTAATTAAACTGAAAACTGAGATCACCAGGAACATCAGCGGAGCTTGAGCTCCGTCCAGGACTGCCGGTCCTGACTTCGTCCATGGCGGTTGCTTTGATATGAATGTGCAGTTAGTGCTTAAGAGAACCTTCTCATCCAGCCAGAGGCTCATGCTGTTTCCAGGCTAGATTTCCAGCAGATTTAAAGTGTGATTCCTCTTTAGCCCTTTCATTGGAAATCCTCACACAACCAGAGCTTCCTACAGGGACAGATGACTTATGCTTCAATAGAATCTATTAATCATTTTGTTGTTGTAATAATAATAATAATAATAATAATAATAATAATAATAATAATAATAATAATAAAAGTCTAGCTCAAGTGATTATTTGCATTTTTGCTTTAGTGCTCAAACGTGTTATTAAAATCTGTTCCTCCATTAAATCTCCATCTGGGTTCACCTGCTGGTGTTTTGGTGAGAATCACACTCACTGTCAGCGTGGTTCATTGACACACGTGCTGCTTTGTTAGTGTTCTGATGCCTAGACCAGAAATGAGCTCAGGACATAACAATGCTTTATGGCTGTTAGAAGAGAGAATTTATTCCAAATCTCGGCTGAGAACACAATAGGGCTTCCTCTAGTGCGTGTTCTCAGGACTGGACTGCTGCCTTTTTTGGGGGCTACTCTTTGTGCTACTGCTCTCCACAATGCGTGTGGAACAAAGCCAGGTGAGGTCACGTCCTGCTTGATGCTCCTTATGTGACCAAGTGCATGAGGTCTTCACCAGGGTGGCTGGGATCTGGGCCACTGTCTGCTGGCAAACTTTCTGCAGGTACTGCATTCTCTGTCCATGTCTATAACAGTGCAGACTTTAAGTCTTTTATCATGGTCATTTTTAGCTTTAAGTGAAATTCTGCAGGAAAGCCAATCTGCATTCCCCGCCTTCATTACAGGGGCAAGAAAAATGAAACTCACTGAGGCCTTTATGAAGTTCTTCAGATATTTATATTGAAATTCCAAAAACTTTGCTATTCCTTGGAAGCTCATAATCACACTGCAATTCTATGCAGTCCGTGTAAGAAAAAGAAACTTCTTTAATAAACAAATAGTGCAAATATTGACTTGCGGGACCTGAAAGAACAGTTGTTAGATCAAGATGTTAATCTTGGCCGAGTTCAGCGTAAGCGACTCCTTTGTATGCCTGAAAGGAAAGTTACACAGCTGCTTCAAACACCTTTATCTGTCCTGAAATACTGGCTTTCTTCCGCATAAGGCTCCCTTTACTGAGAATAATATACCTAATGTGAGTTCTAAGCAATACAGGGAATTTTAATGAGCATGTTTATTAAGGAAGAGGAGGGCGTGCAGTATGGTGATTCAGATAAGGTTCTGCGTTTTATCCCGCTGTTCCATGACAGCTTCTCCAGAGTTTGCAATGTTACCTTTGAAAATCTCCCTGTGTACAGAACATGTCTCAGCTGCATTAGCAGCACTGTGTGGTGGTGGTGCGATTTGACTGCGTTTTGCATGAGTCGCCCTCCCTGTCACTGTTTAAAAGCTTAATTTTTTTTTTATATCAGCTGAGGTTTTTCATCTGTGTTTTTTAGCCTTTACTGTTGCCCGTTTTTATCCTAACTAGACGTTAGTGTAAAACCATTGTTAAAAATGGATGAAGACATGTAATTTTGAATGAGGTAATATTAAAAAAAAAACCTGTTCTTCCATCTCTCTGTTCCTTCACGTTCCTCAGCTGCTCGCTTCCACCATAAACCTCCAGTGACATCTCTTCGCTGGGATGGAGTCACTGTCATCCACTGTACCCCTGCAGTTTGGGCTGTCTGACCCTGGAAAGGTGCTACGCTGGGCTGAGTCGGCTGGGAGGGGGCAGAGCTGCACACAGACAGTCGTCAGGAAGGTGGGGGGGGCGGATTTCAGAGCAGTACCACTTATCCTTGGAGCGCGAGCTGGGGAGCTGAGATCCACCTGCCAGTGAACGCACTTTGTTGTCATTTCCCGAGTGTGAGCAGGCTGTCCTTGGGCCTCACTGAGTCATTATAACATCTTACAGGGCTTTTCTGTGGCAAATCCTGCATCTACACAGAGGCATCATTGCTGGAATCAGAGGGTGGCTGTAATTTCCTTGGGAATTTGTTGGCATGACATTTTGCACGTCTGAAAACTGACACCGTGAACTTCATTCAATCATTTGTAATACAGGATTTATCCCATCCTGGTCCAAGACCTCCATGCACTTGCCATGAGCTATGTGTGCATTTCCTGCTGGTGACCGATGCAGACCTTCCTTGCTGACGTGACGTCAACAACAGGTCCTCTTTTCAACTATTAATGATCAGTGGTAAAAGAGTGTGAACACTGGCAGGGACTCCTGACTGATATTACTGAATAAAACAGGACAAATGCAAACTTGTGCTAAATGGCACTTGAGCTTCCGCAGTCAGAGCAGTCGGTCCTTAGTGGGAAGCAGAGAGGAGATCTAAAGGGGGTCTCCTCAATGGCCAATAAAGTAGAGGATACAATTGTCCCAAAAGCCCAGCACTGTGCCCAGGGACCGTCTCCTGGAATGTCTGTGGTTTTATCAGCTAAGAGATGAGCAGAGTTAAGGGAGCACAAATTGATTTGAAGCACTTAGCCTTGTTGTCTGTTATCTACACAAGCAGGATAATGATTTACGTGACAGACTTCCACGCGCCACGAAAATGGCTTTTGAGTCTGAGGATTTCAACATTGGCAGCTACAGGTCCCTGGAGTAGAAACCTGGAAGGAAGCCAAAGACCTCGCCAGGTTCCTCGCTAACAAATCAAAGTGCAGAAGAATTTGAATTTTTTATGGAGTTTTCCAAACTCTCAATGTTCACCAGAACACGTCTGCTCTTTGTGTTATGATGTTTTTTCACGGACATATTTTTGTACGTATGTCACAAAAGGGACAAAGGTAATAAGAGAAGCATTACTACACACTGACTATTTAGATTTGAGTACAAAGACTCCAAAATACTCACTATATAAACATACTCTGTAGGCACATTTTAAGGTGCATTCTAGCTGGTGTGGAGTTCAGAGGACTCATTATGCTGCTGATATTCCTCAAGTGCAAAGTGTACTTTGTTCCCAGGTGACTGGTTTTCATCCATTGTGAAGTGCGATTGATTTATAACAAACGGTATGCATGCATACGTGGATAAAGACCTTCATTTCATCACTTACAAACACATTCCTGCACAATGTTTGATGGGAACTTCCGTGCACAGTGAAAACGGCATCTTGTGTTTGCCCAGTGAGTCATTAGTGTTGTGGGCGCATATTTGCAGAGGAATCATCATAACAACAGTGGCGATGCCTCGCTGAGCAGGAAGCAGAGCAGGATTCTCTGCACACTCTGCTCTGGGCTGGGTGGAGCCGCATGCCGCAAACACTGTAGTAGTTTGCACAGTGGAGCAACTGTGAACAGAATGGTCTAAATGAAGGTTGCGTTCAGCTCTTCACCTCAGGGTGGCTGAGCTTCACTGCTGTAGAGTGCACCTGCCATACAGAGGTGTGTGTGTGATATAGACCACACGTGGGAGCCAGTCACATCCCCTTTTTAACTTTTGCATGAAAACAAATAAAAGATTTGAAGTTGTGTGGTACTCAGCTGCTAACAAGATGCAACAAGCTTTAAAGTGACAACAGTAATGAAATAACTGGCTGATTTGATCAGGCCTGAAACAGAATAGTGATTCATGCTGACATAATATGTGCTTTGCATTTTGGAATGGGTTTGATGTTTTTTTCCCTACTTGGCACTATGACTGATGTACCTCTGGGCATTTGCTGTCACAACCTGTATTAGCTCTATGAATATTACACACATGAACCGGCACTTTGTTTCAGGTGATTTTTACCTGTGGATGATACGGGGCACTCGTGAGTAGAAAATCGTGACTATGCCACAGTAGCCAGCATTTAAACTAGTGAGTTCACAGGTCTGAGCACCATCAGGTAAAGAGATGACTGGTCTGTGAATAACTGTAGTGATAGTCTGGTGTGCAGAAATGTGTGCACTGAGCTGGCAGGTTGTGCATGCGTGTGTGCATGCGTGTGTGCACGCATGTTTGGATGCGTGTGTGCATGCGTGTGTGCACGCATGTTTGGATGCGTGTGTGCATGCGTGTGTGCACGCATGTTTGGATGCGTGTGTGCATGCGTGTACACGGCTATGTGTTCCAGAGCTGCAATGTGTGCCCTCTGGCCAAACCCACACGTCCTGAAGTGACTGCACTGCTATCAGACCCTAGAAATACTTTCTTATCTGAAACCTTCCCACAGGCAAATTAAGTGTCGTTACGGTGAGTTTGACTGCAGCCCAGTGTTACACAACAAGCAAACACAGAATGTTATAAAAAGAAAAACTGCTGTTAACCAATAGAGGTTGAAGTATTCCCCATAATCTGCTAAAGACAATTTATGGCTCTTCGTGTTGAGAAATAGAGACAATTATAAGTTTTCTTCCAGGAACAGGAGTATGGTACTGCAGGCACCAGGCTGTCTGCAAAGGGTGCTTGATATTTAAATTGGATCATTCTGATTCATTACTTCATTATCACCACGTCAAACAGAAATATTTATAATAAACATTCAGTGTTTGAACTCAAACACTACAATAATAATAAAAAAAAAGCCCATTGTGAGCAGTCAGTTCAGAAATTGCCCCTCCTGTTGGTGTTTCAAAGCAAACAGAAATCAAGCAGGTCATCAACGAAGAAACGTATAGGAAGATAAATTATTTATTATGAGTGCGAATTGAAATCATTCTATTTATTACCAAGAAAAATATTTCATGAAATGCTGGGAAGCAGCATAAAAGTTCTGAATGTGCTAGTATTTGATTTCTACACTAATTCTGTTTGCAATATACGTTGTGTGTTTTTCTAGATATTTGACATATAGACATGCCCCCTGTTCTCTATTGAAAACATGAATTGCAGATCATGAATACTGATTGCAGACAGAGCTGCTAACAGACCGAGGTTGTCACCATGCAGCATGGGATGCACCCAGCGCTGTGAGGCGGGACAAAGGGAAGCACTGCTGCGGCGGACACTTCCACCAGAGGCTCTGACAGTGCGATGCAAACAGAGACGACAGCGATTTAAGGTGGAAGTAAAGAGTGATCGCCCAGCACAGGCCACTCAGACAGAACACAAAAGAAGGCCAGCCATCTCCTCACAGCAAGGGGGGGGCATGGGGGGGGGGGGGAAAGCAAATATTATGTTTACTCAACCCGGAGGTTCTTAGATGCAAACTAGCAGTATGACAGACGCGGATATGCCTTAAAAATGCATAAAACGTGGCAGGTTGTCCACCATGTCCTCTGATCGAGAAATCAAGAAATAATATCAGAAATGCATCTGTCACTGTGTGATGGACTGTGAATAATATTTACTCATGCATTTACTTTATTACTGCAGTGTGCAAGTCTCATAATTCATTGGCATGGCTAATCTCTTACTGTTGGTCGATTTAAAGAGGGCTGATGGGGGTAAAACGGTGTAAGTCCCTGATCAGGTTACAAAGTACCAGTAGTGACTTGATCATCACAAATATAGCACAACATGCCACCCCCCTGCACTAAAACTAATTTAATTGTTATATGTAAAAAAAAAAAAAAAAAAAAGCCGGACATCAAAGAACCCGTTTAAAAAGTGTTTCTGCACAAATTATACTTTCGTGCCAAGGTGACAGGTTTGGGTGGCGAGGGCTGAGGTACTCTGATGCCGGCGCGTTTACAGGTGCCTCGCAGAGCGAGAGAATGAAGGGACAATCGTGTCTGCTGTGGTTTATGAATCAAGCTTAAGGAATGTTTTCATGGCGCATAGCGTGTCTTTCCATTGGTCAGTGGAGTTGCAAAGCTGCTTCTGCAATTCGCTCCGTTTATTTGCCAATCAATGAACCATTGTTAGTCACATTAGCGCTGCGTAAGAGATTAAGTATTAATATGTGGTACGAGGGCACTGTAATGTCAGTGTTGGCACGTCCCCTTCCAATTTCCCCTTTCTGCACGTGTGAGTACAAGTGGGGGTAGTTAAGAAGAGCTCATGCATCAGTGGATTATACAGCAAAAACCCACAGACAGACCTCTGCACTATATGCTGCACTTGGGTCGCAAGTGAAAATCATATCATTGCAGCGGGGGCTGCTGGGAAAGAGAGACTATATGTGTCATGAGCCACTTTTTCTACACAAGATCAGAGAGATTAAGCGAGTAAGGTGGGGATGGGGGCGGGGCGGGGGGGTGCTTCTCTGTTTAACCTCTTGATTTATGCTCAGACATTCCTTCGCTTCTATGAGAGGACTTTACTGCTGAAAGATAGTCAGTTTAAGTATCTAGTTAGTTATATTCTTATAACCTAAGCAGACTCTTTATGGTCCTTCACGACATGTCTGGCATTAAATACTGGTGTATACAGCACCCAGCCCCGAAGAATCCTGCAGTATCAGTGATCAACATGGATTGGGAATGAATTCTGCTTTGTACAAAAATACATTGATTGCACCAGTTGCAGCGACTTTCCCTCAAATTATTCTGCATATTTTTGCTGTTTCAGCCCCACTGGAGATTTTCACCGATGTACTAGACGCATGCTAAGTTTGTAGAACGAAGGGACTTTTCTAAAACCGCAAGTTGATGAAGTGTTTCAAAATGATCATTGGTCCAAGACAGAGAAAGCAGTAAGCCGCTAACTACTGGAGGAGCATCGTAACCAAATGATCAGGCTTCACAGGGAATGGTGCCGGAGAAACAGACGTTCAAACTCAAGATATCTGTTAGCGGTAAAACTCGTAATGTTTGTAGCTGACAAAATGTGTTCATTGATTTGTGTCCCAGCCAGATGAACCTAGCGCCCTTAGAGCTTCATGAAAGAGTTGTTTAGGAGCAGAAGTCATCAATTGTTGCTAATCTCATAATGAACCATGTATAAGCTAATGGTTCGTTAACTGCCATGATGGCCACTTCACTTGTTGTTCGACAAACAGAGAGAGAGTGTTGGTACAAACGAGGACGTCACAAATGTTGACCGACTTCAGTCTAAGGGCAGCTGCTCCAGGATTCGTGATAGGAAAATCGTGATAATTCCAGGGTAAGGAAAGAATCCATATGATTTTTTAGATTTTCCTCCTACATTTTCTCTCCTTCCCTCCCAACACACACAGTCAGATTGACTATGGGGAACTTCCATCCATCCATCCATCCATCTATCCATCCATCCGTCCATTTACTGCAGCCGCTTGTCGCATTCAGGCTTGTGGGGCATCAGGAGCCGACCCAGAGGCTACAGGTACGAGGCTATGGGTGATTTAGGGAGGCCAATTAACATTTGGGCTGTGGAAAAATCCTGGAGAATCATATGAAATCTGCACAGTTTAGACATGTGGTGCAGTGTACGGCTCAGTGGGGTTGGGCTCTATGCCCCTCATCAGGAGGTTGTAGGTCCGAATCCCTTGGATAGCAGAGTCATTTGACAATGGGTCACTTAAGTAAGACCCCTAACCCCAATAGCTCCGGGGCTGTTTGCCTTCTCAGATGAATGCCTGCTTGAAAAGCAAATGAAAACTCCACACAAGCAAACCAGGGAAAGAATTTGTAGCCCCCCCCCCAAGGCTTAGCTGTGTGAGATGCAGCACGATGGTCTACTGATCCACTGCCACCCCCAGCCCTGCGTGTGACAGTGGAAATCTCGGGATAATGCTGGTGATTTTTCTTAACTTCTTATAATAAAAATGATCAAGTGCTTGTGGTCGAAACAACGAGTCCTGTGTGAGACCCCCACAGGGCCAGAGCTAACAGGGACACGTCTGGTGCCCTTTCTGTCTGGACTGCAAGGCAGCATTCAATGTTTTTTATTCATTAAAGTATTTTCATTTTTACAGATACAATTAAGTTTATTTCTGTTCTAAATCAAGCTTTGTAGGTGAAATGATCACCAATCCCGTGTTCATTACAAAATTCAACTCCCTTAATTACGAAAAAAAATCACTGGTTATGTAAGTGAGATGTGAAGAATTCACTTTTGTACAAATGCTATAAAGTATTTGTGGTGATGTGGTTTGGTAGCTGTGGCAACACAGTTCAGGCAGCGTTTACCCGGGGGGGGGGACGGCTGTAACTTGTGGGGTCCCATTATCAGACTGGCTAGGATAATCAGTGTAGATATCTGCCAGATGTCAGTAAGGTGGGCTAATGGGTAGCGCCTCTTTCGGAGCTCTTCGCTTTTCACTGTCTGAAATGGCCTATCCAGAAGGCCTGCCCAGGCTCTCTGGCCTCACTTAGGGCCCGTTACGCGGCTGTGAATTGGGTTTACAAGTGGCAGCCTGCCGGGAGCTGTGGGCAGGCCTCTCTGACACGGCGCCCCCAGTGCTCGCTCCGCTAGTGGAATTCCGTCTGGCGGAAATCCGCCTCCTTCCTTTTCATGTGGAGATAGGTGGCAAGTGCCAGGAGGGATTCTCTTCATTTTCTCAAAGTTCCAATCATGGAGGGAGCGAGAAGAGGCCACCTGGCAGGACAAGCCTGGTCCCGGAGCACGAACAAGCCGTCCAAATAACCGCTTGAAAACTGTGACTTTTATGGTCGACGATTTAACTGAGCCTGTAAAAATGTGTTAGATTCCGTCTTTTGAATGAGTTGCTCATTTGACGCAAACAGCTGCATGGGGACGTCCAGCTGCTGGGCACTGAAGTCCCCGGAGAAATGGAAGGTGAAACGAAGGCTCAGCCGACACCAGCGCAGTGACATGAGCAGCAGATGCCGAATGACGTGTTTTGACATAACAAACTGGAGTGAACTGCAGCTGCGCAGTTTTGTTCAGCTGCGACCTTGGTGGGCTCTCAGAGACAGGCCTAATTTTCCTTTTCTCCTGGTCTTCTCCTTCTTCTCAAGTGAGTTGCAGACACGTAATTATGTGCTTAATTTGGTTTCAGGTTACGCTGCTGCTGTAAGTGCCTTTAAAGTGTGTCCAATTTAGGTAGGGGGTGTGGTTGGATTCCTTGGGCACATTTTTTTCTGTACATCTAAATAATAATAAAATAGGAGGATTAGAGACAATAGACCCACTGAGGCAAAGGCAGGATGCTGTCGTCTGGAATTAAAGGCGATGTTGAACAAAGAGGCGACACTTTATGATTTTAACATGACAGACGTTTTATGCTGGTTAAATACAGTGAAATGTATTGCACTTACTGCACTTGTAAATGACGTGGTGATAACATGGCCTCTTCACAGACAAATGACAAAAGTTTTAAGGATACTTTTAGGGGCTTTTTTGGCTTAACTATCATAATTTTATACCCAATCTTTAATCTTTAATACCAACATTTTATCATGAGCTGAAGAATGTTTAGGAAGATAAAAACCTCCCTGACCGTGAGGTTCCCTATAACGTTATCTTTACGTTAAAATATTTCCTGATCTTATTGATTCCCTGATTCCCTGATTCCCTGAAATCAGAATTGCCAACAGTTTCCAGTTTATTTCAGAGGAGAAAGGAGGGCTGAACATGTATTTCAGATTTTTTATATATATACATCACCTTCGGGTTAGTGATTGCTGAGTAACTTTTTCAAATTGCTTCTTGGAATAGAGATACTTTGATTAAAATCTACGGATCTCTATTCCTCATCCTCCCAGTTTCACAGAACGCCAAGTAAAGTTCTACTTCATTAAACTTCCTGGCGCGCATATTGCCCAGGTCATAAATACCAAAGGTGCAGCCTTCAGCGCGACGGCCAATCAGCCGGCCAGTGCTCACATTCCACAGCGCGACGGCCAATCAGCCGGCCAGTGCTCACATTCAACATGTTTCAGTACGTTCAAAACCGCACAAAAGATAGCTGAGATAAGTCAGCGTTCAATGCAAACACATCTCAGCCATTTATCATTTGGCTACATAAAACTTGGAAGTTTTTTGTACTTAAGATCTGGTAGGAAACCTGCAGCAGTGAGTTGAGTGTGACAGAAAGATCCAGCACAGAAAGTTAGACAGTACCGAGCTGTTGGTCTTTGTCCAAGTGTGATGGAGACAAAAGCTGCCCAAATGTAAAATGCTGATACGTAGGAGAAGGTTTGGGCCGCCCCTCCCCATGGCTGGGGGCTTGATCCCTGCCCCAGGCTCTCTGTCTCTTGAGTTTGCATGTTCTTCCGATGTTTTTGCAGGTTTCCTGGTATTCCGGTTTCCCAGAACAGGCTCCGGGCTCCCCGAGTCCCTGAACTGGATAAACAGCTATGGAAGGCTGATAATGATGTAAGCCGAGCCGTAGCTGTGGCATATTGTCAGGTGGGGGTGGCTCCTTTGGGGTTTTTTAGATAAGGAAAGGCCTGGATCACTAATTCCACATCCTGGGGGAGGGAGAGCGTCTTTGTCTAGAGTGAAGCTGGCATACTTGGGCTCTCTGTCACGTCAGAGTGAAGGGGGACACGCAGGAGCTGACAGGAGAGTCACATGCCAGCCAGAATGTTGATTATGTTCATCTTTGGGGTTTTAAGTTAGCCAACCATACGGCAGGGGAAGTGAGAGTCAGTGGGGGTAGAGTATCACAGATTTAGCAATGGCAAAGAAACTTTTGTGGGCAGATGGTTTAAAAAGCAACAGGAGATACAAGTCATCTGATAGGACATATGAATGAAATCAGCTCCCTGCAATTTTGGCAATTTTTAGCTCAGCTGAGGATGTTAGATGCATTTGGTGGATAACAGTATCAACGTAGCTCAATGGAGAAGCTTTAATATAAAACAGGCTGGTCTTAGTGTAGTACAGTGAAAATCACTGTAATATCACATCCACCCTAACGTATTTGTGTTTGTCAGCAGTAATGCTGCAATAATGCAAGCAAGTGAACATTTTATATCTTGTGAAACATATAGCTAGACAGTTTATTTTAAATTGATTATGCAATTCTGTATCGGGGCGGCATGGTGGTGCAGTGGTTAGCACTGTTGCCTCACACCTCTGGGACCCGGGTTCTGGTCTTTGCCTGGGTGACATGTGTGTGGAGTTTGCATGTTTTCCCCGTGTCGTCGTGGGGTTTCCTCCGGGTACTCCGGTTTCCCCCCACAGTC
>JABFEA020000036.1:1719188-1729632 GCA_019775915.2 Cyphomyrus plagiostoma | reverse complement strand
CCCGTCTGTCACTCGTCCCCGGCCCGTATCTTCATCCCGTCTGTCACTCGTCCCCGGCCCGTATCTTCATCCCGTCTGTCACTCGTCCCCAGCCAGTATCTTCATCCCGTCTGTCACTCGTCCCCGGCCCGTATCTTCATCCCATATGTCACTCTTCCCCAGAACGGCCCGTATCTTCATCCCGTCTGTCTCTCTTCCCCGGCCCATATCTTCATCCCGTCTGTCACTCTTCCCCGGCCCGTATCTTCATCTCGTCTGTCACTCTTCCCCGGCCTGGCCCATATATTCATTCTGTGTGTTCCGCTTCCCCGGCCCGTATCGTTGCACAGCCAGCAGTAAGTCCATGAGAGAAACATTACGCCGAGATAGAGCGATCGAGTGAGCACGCTGATGAATGGCTTTCTGGGAGCAATTAATTCCTGAGAGCAGGTCGAGTATTTGACACAGCCCTAGCCAAGCCTCCAAGTGTGCTGCTGTTATGAGCTGGAATGAGATAATAACAATAATTGATACTTTATTGATTCCCCTCAACTTGCTCTTTGTAGAATAAACTGTCTGTGAAGGGCAGCCACCTGTAGCAGCACCCAGGGAGCTGGGGGTTAAGGGTCTTGCTCAAGGAGCCACAGACCTGCTGAGGCTGGGTTTGAACTGGCAACCTTATGACTATAAGGACACAGGCTTAACCCACTAAGCCACATGCTGCCCCCAGATACAATAAAGAATAAATTGCATAGTATCTCTGTGTATAATGAATCTTCTTAGCCAGGTGCTAATGCACATTGATATGAGGATTAGTGTGGAAGCACCAACCAACCAATCCGACCACGATGATTCTCATGAAATCTTGGTATCAAACATGAAGTTTGCATCAACAAATGCCTTTTTTTAGCCATTTATAACCAGATCGGAAGGATAAATTTTAAATCATTGATTGACTATTTAACATGTTTTTTTAAACATTTTCTAAAACAAGTCCTGGGGTGTTGAGTATTTTTCATATCCACTGAAACTTGATATATTTTATTGATATATTATTTATGTGGCAAACCTGAAGGAACACAACATAACATCTACACAAGCATTTATAAGCAAACTACTATTTTTAATTTATTAAATTAACATTAAATGGAAACCTGTTTCGGTAATGACACAGAGGTTTTGGAAATGAGGTTGACAGTTACACCACCCAGACCTATCCACCCATAACCACTACTAGTGCCAGTCACCGTTAATGAGATGACAGATTGAATCTTTGTAACCACGATACTGTTTTCACATCTCAAGATGACCTGAAATGAAAAACTTGACTTCAGGTCTGAGATACGATGATTCTTCCACATGCATACTGTGTGTGATTCCAGGGGTCCAGTGACTTCAACTGCTATTCATAAAAATTTGCTGTGGTCCAAGCTGACCATCCATTCACTCTGCACATTCTTCCAGGAAAACATCTGTGGAAATAATCACTTTTATCTTTCGTAGAAGTTCATTGTTCTTAAGGGCTCCCCAGAGACAAGACAAAGGTAATGTGCTTATTTATAATGGCCACTTGGCTCGGGCTGTTTCCTACAAGATAGATTATTTTTCAGATCTTAGGTAAACAAAGTAATCTTGCTAGATGACACAGAAAGAAAGTCGTCTTTTAACGGATTGGTGAAGAAAGTACGCATGGAACTTCTGTCTAATTACATTTGTGAAAACCTGCAACGTTGCATTAAAAATACAATCTAAGGATTAAGATGTTTTCACTCTTGTATTTTATGAGAAACTCATTAATTTTTTTTTTATTTTGGTTACTGTGCAGGGAGAGACATAGCATGCAAATCTGCACTGGGCATGTTAAACGTGGCCTGTACCCACACTCGATCAAACACTGTCTTAACCACGCAGTGCACAATAAACCAAATTGACTCGCTGAAATAACATTTCTGTTGTCCTTTCCAGTAAATAGCCGCCTGCCTGTTTTGCTGCAGCCAGGGCTACACAAAGCGGTCTGCAGGCAGCTGTCAGGCAATTATGAGCTGATGACCCTAATTAGCACCTTCAGAGCAGAGACTCAGAGCTCGGTGCTGCCTCTTGCACGAGGGTCATCGTCGGTGCTGATGGTATCGTCCCAGCTCACGACAGCATAGTGCAGCTGGGGACACAGGGTTGGCAGAAAAACATGCCGCCCGCCGTTTGCACCAGTGAGTGACGATTATGTTAGTTTACCATGACGAGAGCCAGAGGTCACAGAGCCACTGCTGAAACAGGCCTATTTACAGGCCACTGCATAAGTTACTCAAAAACTGATTTATCTAAGAGGAAATTACACATATTCCAGGTAACGGAGTTAGTGCCACCATATGCAAAAAGAGGCTTTTCTTGGCAATGACAAATGTTCCAGTGTAATTCTGAGTGTGACGTCGTTGCATGTCCATGCATTACTGCTGTATGTTTATGCTCTCAGTTGCATGCATCCAGAATTGATGCAGAACTGCTACACAAGTCACATCTTCTGCTCAGACGTATTCTTTGCATGCTGATACACAGGTTACCGACTGTGATATAGTCATAATTTAAATCCCGTCATTTTAGGTCAGTGTTTCCCAATCCGGTCCTCGGCGAAACCCAGCCAGTCCACATTTTTGCTCCCTCCCATCTCCAGACCTGTGTCAAGTAATCGGTGTTCCTGATTGGCTGGTTCATGTGCGCTAAGAGCTGAACTAAATAAAACGGCTACATAGAACAGGCAGATGCATAGCCTCCTGTGGTCTGGTTCCGTTTGTCTGCTTCCCAAATGAGGTTGATGACACCTTCTAATTTTGTGTCAATATTTTCATCATTAAACTGTCTTAAGAGAGATACAGGGTCAGCTGGCGAGGAGAGCTGGCCAGAGGGAAAAGGCCAAGCCACAGAGGTGTGAAAATTCCCTGTTGATGGGCCCCATTAGTGGAAATTATTTACACTAATTCGTCAACATTTACATGCAAATAATCAGGTTTACTGCTGTGGTAAGTGGCATTTTTAACTCTGCTGGGTGACAGATGAAGTCGGAAAAACATTTTATTTCCCTTACAAATTTTGCTGTATCACATCAAATATGAAATATACATATTCTTTGCATATTTATTGCTAAGATTAAATGACATTGAAAGGGTACGAGTAACATTCCTTTCAAGTTTACATTTCCTGAAATATCTGCCTCTGCGTTTCATTTTATTGCATTTTATAAATGACATTATTTGGGACGTTGTTGCTGCCACAATAAAAAGGGGGCTTCCGTGTGAATTTGTGTCAAAATTGACTCCGAACTCCACACCGCATTGGGTTTGCATTGTCAGCTGCCTCTGCTGTGTTTGTGTGTGTTTGTGATTGTGAAGGGATTAACATTAAGAACAAAACACCCCCCAGCAGGATGGGTCTTAAGGAGCCTTATCTGCATGCTCACCTGGGCTCTGCACCCCAGACTTTCCATTCAGCAGTGACAGGCAGCCCCCAGCTGACCCCTCCCCCGGCACAGACACACACACAGACGCCCTATTGTGCCTCCGGCAGCGGGGGTCCGGGGTCCTGCTGGCTGTCGTTTGCTCCTGCCCCCCCTTCTCCTGCCCCCCCTTCATAGATCAATGGGAGATGGGCTGAGAGCCCCGGACCAGCGTCTGACATGCCCCCCCGCCAGGCACCTGTCTCAGGTGCTCGTTTGAGGGTAAACAACAAGGTGCTGGAATGTTAATGAGAATGAACCAGCTACCCAACAGCCGGGACCCAGGCTGGTCCGGGTGCGAGGGACGCACTGCTCCCTGAGAGGCCGTTAGGGGTTAGTGCACACATAAATGCCAGCATAAAACCTCACAGATATTCAGTATCACAGGGGAGGTTTACAATGTACTCATTATTTTCTCTGAAATTCCATTATCTTTAATTGAATAAATTCTGTCTGCATTTAACTGTGTTACAGGCAAAATGAACTTGGCCATAATTATGCTATTACAGATTTACGGGATTTTCACTTAGTTTTAATAAAGGGGAGTGGAATGAAGGCGTACAAATTTATTTTTTATTGTATCTCTGACTTCGGACATTAGCGAATGCCCATATATTCAATCAACATCATAACAGAATGAATTTGTTCATTTTTGTCATATTCTATGATTCCTCATGCAATCTCCAGCTTCCGGAATCAATTCAGTAGCGATGTATATGATGAAATTAAAGTTTAACAAAAGCATTGCGTGCATTAACTGTGTAAAACCAGCACACACATAAATTGCAGACTCAGACTAGACTTCATTGATAGTCACAAATTTTTACAACTATTTAAATTGGAAAGAAACCGAAAAGTAATTAAAAACATTTATCAAAGATACAAAGTATTGGTCGGCCCAACAGCTCTGTCTATCTGAGCTCTCACCTGCTAATTTGCTGCCCTCGTCTTTTCAAATTCCGGCAGTTTTTCTACCCGTTTGCTCTTAGCTTATCATGTCCCCCCACCGTGCTGGAGGTTTTCTCTGCTTCTGCTTACGCAGGCTTCTCTCAGAGAGCCTCCTCTTTCCCATCGACGCAGGGAATGAGGCATTATCAGAATGCGCATACTAAACTGCCCGCAGTAAATGCACCATGCTCCAGCTGCGGGTCGTCACACTGAAACCTGCAGTTTTCTGCATATTGTATAATTATCTGCTTTTGGGGACGGGTGTGTGTGTGTGTGTGTGTGTGTGTGTGTAAAATGAAGCTGTATGTTGGGGGGGGGGGGCTTTAGCTACATAAATAAAATGAGAAAGCCTTCATCAGTACTGGCCTGTTATTGTATACCCAACCATAACATTACAGTGCCAGTAGGGACTTTGGGGGACTTTAACTCCTGCGTGCCCGTGTGCCCGTGTGCCCCATGTCCTGTGCCCGTCCTGCGCTAGCTGACGTGAGGGTTTTGCCAGGAAGGCAACTGCCCCTGTCTAGACACAGTGTTTGGCTGATTTTGTCTCCTCGCGTGGCCCACAGCCCCTCTCATCCTGTGCTCCGCAGTGCCACATCCTCTAATCTAGAAGATCCCAACCCAGTATTCCACCAGGCGACAGGACACAGAGGGTTCTGTGGAGGGGCTGGTTCATTTACAAAAATAAATTTTTTTTTTTAAAAAATAAAGTTTTTACAATCCCTCTCATTAGAATGTTCAGTTAGCATCTGAAAAAAAACGTAAATGATTAAACTTGTGAAAATGCTGATGACTCCACAAGTGTTTATCCTGCGTCCATTTTAATGGTCCGTTTATTTTCTGCACCACATGAACCGGTCCACTGACTTCAAAACCAGTACTCTGATCGATAAGCTCTCGATGGTCTGCTTTTCAACTCCATCAACATCAGCACAAAACAACAAAAAAAGGCAGAGCTGCAGCAGTGAGCGACAGCAGTGAGCGACAGCAGTGAGCGACAGCCTTGACCATTCAAGCTCTCATCATTTAGGTTATTTAAATCCACATGATTCATTCGGTTTTGCCTATTGGGCGAAGAACTTCAGATTATCCATCAAACCAAACAACGTTACCAAGAGAACATGACTTTCCCAATGAAAGCAACAAGCACAGAGGGTCAGAAATGACTTGTGTGAAGAAGAAAATGAAAAGTCCACGTGTAAATCCTTACTCAGCAGAACTCTCACTAAATTACATTTAACTAGTGGTCTGAAAACTGCCGACTTCAGGAACCCCGACGTCGTCCCTGCAAGTTGAGCCAAATACACAGCAGTTCCTGCATAAACTTAGAGCAGGACAGACTTACAGTGATTGTAATTTCTCCAGGTACATAACACTGCAGCCTCTCTAAGAATAATTGGAGTAATTATGTTTTTTTTCCTTCTTTGGCTGATACCAGCTTTGAAAGCAGAAGCAGCTGAGCGTGAGGTAACCAGTCTCAGGCGTTCTTAAATACTTGAAATTTTCCATCAGATAGTCGCGGTCCTTTGATGAATTATGCCGGATGTAAGAACTCGGGGACCTTTGAAGTTGTTAATTATTTTAGGTGGAATTAAAACAGCCGAAGAATGCATCCCTTCAGGGTCTCCTCCCTTTTGAAGTGTAGACAAAGAGGCCGAGCCTGTAGACGAGGCCCGGTCGCTCCCAGTCACACGGGGAGGACAGCAAACCGTTGCACGTCAGGCCTGCTCCTGCACTTCCAGTCTCATTTGGCCGAGAAGGGAGTCCCAAGCGTGGCCATACAGCGCTCACAGAAAGTCTTAGGATGCTCACAGAAAGTCTTAGGATGCTTGCTTAATTCAGGAAAAATATTGCAAATTTATTTCTTTTGTACCAAAAATCAGTAACGCTTTTCTTTACGGGGCACACATGATATAGCATTATATAATTACTTATGCATTAATTAACCACAGACTAAGTGTTAGTTACATATTGATCTCATGTTAATTCATCATTAATGAATCATGATGCATGTTATATCTCAAGCAGTTACTATATGTATCTGTTAATTCTGTAAACCTTTGTGAACCACTGGAGGAACAAGTCATGAATAACACAAGTCAAATACTGATCTCATGTTTGTTCATCATTAATGAATTATGACATCTTTTATCTTAAGTAGCGACTATTTGTTCATGATTTGTACTATAGTAGTAACTGAGATATTACTAAGTATTACCCAAAAAATTATGCATTCATTTGCTCACAAGAAATATTTATTACATTAGAAACAACCAGTAGTTTTAGAACATTAATTTCAAGTAGTAATAAATTGTAACCTGTATCAAAAAAAAAAGCTGTTCTGAAGTAAGAAGTCCATTGAGAAGCAGCGCTATTGGACGGTTTTTAATTAGTAACACCTCTGCAATAAGATAAAACACCAAACATTTATGTTTAGTGTCCCTTTGGGAGCCAATGACTACAACTGAATTTAATTGGTAAGAACAGAACTCAAGGAGTCAGTCATAAAAATATGACCCTTAATGACAAGAAAATGTCTGTGTGGATGATATGTGCAGATTTGTTACACATCGCTTGTCAGTGGACTTTTGCTATGAAACCAATAGATCTGCAGCATTATTACAGAATTAAGCAAAGCATCTCAAGACTTTCTGCGAGGCTGTTTGTGCACCATCGGGCGCCTATGAGAGGAGCAGAGCTGGCCGATCCTATAGGCGACATAGGCGGCTGCCTAGGGTGCCAACTTCCGAGTGCCGACTTGCCAGCCAGTGTCACTTTGCCTTGGGGGGTGGGGGGTAGGCACTGACACTCAGCATAAAATGACACACAGCGTCCGTGTTTATCACTTTTTCTATGCTTTCCAGGGGCAAAAAACAATGTCAGAAACCAAGTGTAATGAATATCTGAGGAAACAAGTGTAATTTATACTAAACACCAAACAATCACAAACATCAATGGATTAAAACTGAAATAATGTAGAGTGGCTCTGAACTCACATGGCTTGCCTTTATTACATATCCACTGTGGGTCCAACAGAAGCATTTCAGCTCAGTCACAGGCCTTCATCGGCATTAATTATTATAATTCATACTGTCGCCTTTAAAAAAAATGAACCTGTATTTAGTCTCAGCTAATTATTATGGTGAGAACCTCAGCTGTGCATTGACCTAACTGTACCACTGTTGGCTGCTGAAATAAACCCGTCTCTCAATTTACTTATTTTTCTTGCATTGATTTTTATAATCTTTTTATGGTCCATGTAATCTTAGGAAAATATGGCTGCTTGCTAACCCACTGGAGTAGCACTCCAAAATATTCCCAGCTAACGGCTGACTGAAGTAGCAAGATCTCATCACAGACATGTCTGTCTGAGAGGTGTCAGCCTTTTCAAGGCCTTCAAGGGCTCCTCTGAAAGAAGCACAGGTAACTCAACGCCTCTGAATGTACGTCACTTCATCTATGTCAATTATGTGAAGCTAATCGATCAGTCACTTCCGGCATGGCAGGTATTCCGCCTTCAGCTCGATGTGGGTTTTGCTCAGTCACCCTCGCAAGTGGGGTCAGTAAAGCACCCGCGTACGAGCAGGCCGTCCTGGTGTGTTAAATCCATTCCAAAGCGGTTAGCGCCACATTTCTGCTGATGGTCACTCGGGGCACAGGGCATCGTCAGGTACGTCGCTGCTCTCCAGCTCTGCCTCATGTTCCTTAGCATGAATATCAGTGTATGGAAATTACAGGAATTGTTATGGATATTTATACACAGTGATTTAGGGGCTATATGCTCTGATTTAGAAAACAAAGTGGTTTGGAGGATGGGGGCAGCTCTACATCGCTCTCAGCAGTGGCGGCTGTGTTTGTGCCCATAGACGGGGCCTCTTCCCAGCTCCAAGCCGCTTTAATGTGGCCCGAGGGCTTCTGATGACTGGTTACAATCTGTTCCCTGACCCTGACCATAATGGACAACTTTTACCCGCCGGAAGAAAATTATACCCTTTAGGAATGTTGTTGTTGTTATATTTCACTCTACACAAAATGTCAGGAAGACATTTCTGCAACTCTGGAAAAATAAGCCTTTCTCTTAAGCCATAATTTAGCAGTCCTCAGGGAAAGGCTATCTTGGATTTCGAGGAGGTGAATTGGGGGGGGGGGCAATGTAGAAGTGCAGCATGGACTAAGGAGACAAGGGGCAATGGAGATGAAGAGCGCCCACGTAAGTCCATCTTCCAGAATCCTTCCACCTCGGCTGATAAAGCCTTCAGCTACAAAACCCAATGGAGTGGACCTCTTGGTTTTATACCAATACAAGTGCAAGGGCCAAGTCCATCTCCTCATCATCTGGGCTGAGAGGTGCCTGTAAACTCAGCTGTAAATGTCCAAAGTTTCCCTAAATCCTGAAAAATTTGGCGTAACCCAACGACAGCCTTGTGCTTGTGCAACATGAACGCGCCTGCAATCCTGGGAGAGCCAATGGCACGCGACCCACTTTGTAGGCCGGACCAATGGGAACGGGTTGTAGGCGTGGCCACACGCGGCGGAGTGGCCCGGCAGAGCCCCCGATACCGGCTGCCACGCCACACTCTCGCAGGGCTCACGCCCGGCCTGCCGCACGTTCCTGGCATCTACACGGCGCTAACTTGCAGGAGTGCCGTGACCTTTGTTAGCATTGCTTAACACACTCGCCCAGGTAATTTTCTCCATAATGTCCTTTCATGTTTTATTTATACACCCATTTCTGCCATTGTGCAGCAAGGCCAATTAAATGCTGCTCTTTCACAATAAGAAGAGCTGATCACACTGGGGAGTGTGCAAAAGGAGTGTCCGTCTTGTAACATTTTTTTTTTTTTTTTACAGTACACGTGTTGTGGTGGATGACTGTGTTTGCTCAATTGAGTTTAAACCGACTAATGCACGAAAACGTGCACGTCTTGGTGCTTTCATGGCACTGCCTGCTGCGGCTCACTGCAGCTTCGCGCCACAGGGCCTGTGGCCAGTCGTGGGAGGTTTGGGAGATGATCCGTGGTGAGAAGGCGATTCTCCGCTGCCGTTGGCGTCCGTGTTCACAGGCACGTAGCGGCTGTAGCCGGCGTCTCACATCACATCACTTCATATTTTCAAATGCTAATATATATGAAAGATGAACAAACTGAAAAAGTACTTCGATTTTATCATACTTGTGAAATATAAATTTCATATATACTGTATAACTAGCTATGATAACTTACTAGTTGGTCCATAGTCAAAGTGGTGGAATGATATTGTTAAATTCCATCTAAACCCCCTAACAGCTTTAAAATTAATAATAATATCCAGATTTTTCTGAGACAATGTCCTCAATTTGAATATTTACCTTAGTTGTACAGTAACATGTGCTGATGTCTAAGCCTGTGTGCTGATGATCTGTGAATGACTGAGGCACGATGCCTCACAGGGACCCAAGGTCAATCTGAGCCTGTGTGATGAGGATCTGTGAATGACTGAGGCACGATGTCTCATAGGGACCCAAGGTCAATCTGAGCCTGTGTGCCGATGATGTGTGAATGACTGAGGCACAATGCCTCACAGGGACCCAAGGTCAATCTGAGCCTGTGTGCTGATGATCTGTGAATGACTGAGGCACGATGCCTCATAGAGACCCAAGGTCAATCTGAGCCTGTGTGCTGAGGATCTGTGAATGACTGAGACACGATGTCTCATAGGGACCCAAGGTCAATCTGAGCCTGTGTGCTGATGACGTGTGAATGACTGAGACACAATGCCTCACAGGGACCTGAGCTCAATCTGAGCCTGTGTGCTGAGGATCTGTGAATGACTGAGGCACGATGGACCCAAGCTCAATCTGAGCCTGTGTGCTGATGATCTGTGAATGACTGAGACACGATGCCTCACACGGACCTGAGCTCAATCTGAGCCTGTGTGCTGATGATCTGTGAATGACTGAGACACGATGGACCCAAGCTCAATCTGAGCCTGTGTGCTGATGATCTGTGAATGACTGAGACACGATGCCTCACAGGGACCCAAGGTCAATCT
>JABFEA020000036.1:1673608-1695722 GCA_019775915.2 Cyphomyrus plagiostoma | reverse complement strand
GACTTCGGCCACTGCCCAACTCACACTGCACCCGACCCCTATGGCCCCTCCTATAGGTGGTGAGCCCATTGGAGGGGGTTTTATTAGTATTTATTTTAAATATATTTCAATTTAGTTTTTGAATATTTTAGTTTTATACATTTAATTTTAATAATTACAGTTTATAAATTATATATCTGTATATATTTTAGTTTAAGTGACCGAGTGAACGCTGTACAGGCATTTTATGTGTCCGATCTTTACATTATGTGCCAATGTCCTCATCTATGAAGCATCTATGAAGCTCTCATCTATACTGCACTATAAATACCTCCATAATATATTATGATGGCTTATACTGACCATTATAATGCATTTTGAAGCTATCTATAGTGCATTATGAATAAGAGCTTCATACAGCATTCATAATGCATAATACTTTCTGAATGCATTGTGATGCGTTATGAAGGTATTTATAGTTCATTATGAATAAGAGCTTCATACAGAATTCATAATGCATAATATAATACTTTATGAATGCATTGTAATGCATTATGGAGGAATCTAAAATGTGTGACGATTGCTTTAAAGGTTAAAGGTTTAATTTCCGTTAATTTGGGAAGCAATACTTATAGTTTTCGTTTAATTGCAGCTCATTTTCATATATTTTATTTCAGTTTATGAAAATTCTCTTGTACTTTTCATTTTTGTTAACAGCAGCAGCAGCCCTGAAACATTCCCCTGATCATTTTAGAATAAAGCATTTATTTTCAACACCATTTATTGTATTTTTCACCCACCCACTGGAATACAGGTTTCAGGAGGGATTCAACTCTGATTTAAAATATTACAATGAATATGCAGAAAAACGCTTTGCCAAACTGTGACTTACACATGAGCAGAATACATAAACTATTGACTACTTGCAGGCAAAACATTCTGGTTATTATGTTTTAGCAATTCAGTCTATCTAGATTTCGATCATGGATAATCACGCAAACCCATGGACTGCTTGAAGGTATACGATACTATGGAATAATCTCTGTTTAAGAAGTGCCAGTGTTCCTGACAGCCAACGTTTCGACATCGGCTAGACGTCGGGATAGGTGAAGTTTTGACAAAAGTTGCGCCGAGCCCATAAAGATCGCTGAATATGGTTATGTACCAAACTAGGGGAAGAGAGAAGTAAAGAGCACCAGATGGGAAGATGGCATCACAGAGCCTCCGGGCCTTCACGGCGATGACTAACAGTGAGCCTGGCCACCATTCTGCCGTGCTGCCCATGTCACCACACGCCGACTCTTTCCCAATCCGTTATGCGGGGCACACGGCCTGAGCACGCATAGCCTCAAACGCAATGTTACGTGCTGCATTACTGGGCCAGCTCAGTAGCAAGAAAGTTACCACAATCACAAATAAAACACCACTGGATGTCAAACAAGAACATTTCTTAGTTTATCTACAAGATCAGCAAGTAAGTGAACCACAAGGCCAAAAGTAGCCATTATTGTTTCTGAATTTAACACATTAAAACATGGCGTCAACATGGCCTGTGCATATATTATGCATATATTTTACACATACATAGTATATATTGTATGCATTGATGCAAATCATGCAAACAGTTATCTTTTGGTCTTTGGGCAGAAGCACAATGTCCACCACTGGTTGACTGCGCTTCTGCGAGGCCCACACCACCGAATGGCATGTTGGCCACGCCCCCTTTCCGGCATATATAAATATCCCTACTCCGCCTGCACTCCATCAAAAATCCATTGGGCACCGACAAGCCTCCACCCTCCGCCATTTCACCTATCAGAGAACACAAAGCACACACAGCAGAAATCTCTCCTACAGCTGTAGATGCCACAGCAGGTTTATTCAACATTTCCCTCGACTTACAGCACATGAGTCTATGCGGTTGCATTTCACCATCTTTTGATGCGATCCTTGCAAATACAGATTCCAATAAAACGTTTTCTTTTTTATGCTCTAATATAATTCACATCCGTTCTACACATTTGGGTCTTAAAAAGTTCACTCTGAGGTAAATGTGACAGACAAAGAAGAAGCTTTAAAAGTGTATGGGCTTGTTTAGTGCGTCACACTCATGGCAAATACAAATGCTTTAAAACTTGACCAAACAAGTGGTAACATCTGTTTAATGTGGTCCCTCCAAAGCTTACAGTTACTGGCTGGACAGGCTCCACACCGGGGGGGAAAAAAACCATTAAAGAAAAGTTTGTCATGGAAACGGAACAGTATAGAATACTCTGACAAACTGACGAAACGCTCGTTCCCAGCGGAGGCCAAAGCAGTCTGGTTCTCATTGGCTTTTAAATCACATCCACATTAGAGTAATTAGAATGGAGTCTGTAGTGGGCAGAGGTTGTGTGGTTGCTAGGGAACCTCTGGGCCACTAAGACAATAGTGCACATACCTCAAACTGAACATTTTTACAAAATGCACCGAAGAGATGTAAACGTTTCCCCAAATGTCCTTTACCGAATTATTCTGATTTAAGGAGACACATTAAGAAATATCAGCACAAATCAGCAGAGCGATAAAGATTCCACTGGGGAGCATGGAGATGTTATGAGGAGTGTTATGGAGGAAGGTGGACAGGAGACAGCTTCGAATACACAGCATCTCAGAAAAACTACTCAAAAGTTAGCTGCCTGGTATCTAATTACATAGCATTACACATCCACGCCACATAAAATAAAATGTAAAGGGTGCAAATTTTATTTTCAAATTATTCAAATTTAATTCGGCTAGAGCAAAGTACTTGTTTGTCTTCAAGCAGCTGCTGCTTTCCTTTATGAACGTTATTTACCTGCAGAACCTGCTATGATGAGGTGCTTGAATAAAGATTAAAAGAAAGACAAAGAAAGAAAAGGTTCTGTTCTCCAAATTGTGCAATTAAATGTGATCACTGCCAGTTCTTCTTTAATTGATGTTAATCTGCGCAAACCTGAACATTCCTTGTTCACTTTGCCCAAAAAAAAAACAAAAAAGACCGTAAACAGTGTGTCCACAGAATGACTCACTCTTTTGCTTAAAGCAAGAAACATGCAAAAATCTCTGTGTGCGTAGCTTTCAGTCAAAACGAACCCATCACCAGACATTCGGATTATGTTTTTTTATTTAAAACATTTCTTCATCTAAATGTCAGCAGTTTTCAGCCAATTAAGTCGACGCTGGAGTCGTTGCTGTTTGTCCCGTAATGAAAAAATGAGGGGAAATAACCGCACATTCAGGGTGATCCATTTTTCCCAAGACAAATATTTGTGCTGATAAATACTTCAGCCAGACCATAAATGAAATCAGCCCTGCGTCCCTCTCTGCCTTCCTTCCCCTAAAGCGTTCTGGCTGAAACACTGCGCATCACACAAAATGCATCAAATCTCTTTGCATGCGACCAACCAGTCGCACATTGTTTTAGCCAGCCGTCAGATAAAGCATGGCACCTTTCATAACAAGTGTGCAGCAAAATCGACACGCTAGTCATTATACATAATTATGTATAATTAGCTATTTACAGTCAAGGTATTTTAATTAGCATGCATCTTGCAGATACGGCTTAAATTCACGGAATGCAGGATAGCACTGGAGTCTGATTATCACACAGTTCTATACATATATATATTCCAGGCTACATATGTGGTATGTGGAAACACCTAAAGATACACTATCCTTCTTCTGTCCTCCCCATATTCTTCACCATGAAGAAGATTTGGGGGGAGGGGGGATTACAGTTTCACAGTGCAATTTAGGGTGGATTTTAAATAACCATATGAAATACGGAAAATACGACCCATGACATGGTTTACAGGTGGTGCTCAGCAGTTAGCACTGAGGGCTGGGCTCCAGCACAGAGCGGACGGCGTAGCCGACGCAAGTGACTTACGCCATCGTGTGCATTAATACTTGTGCGCTGGTGTGTCTGTGTCACTTTGCGATTACATCACCAAAACACTATGTGACTGTGCTTGGTGAGTCTTGCTAAAACATTTCCACTCTGTCACTGGAAACCAGACTTGGCAAGCTTTGCGATCTCGATGATTGTTCCTTTTCAAGATTAACTCGTACACACTTAAGAAATCGGTGTGAAGTTTACCACGACCACGGCTTTTGCGTGAGATCTTCATGCACGCTGAGACGCTACCAAGCAGAATGATCTCAGTTGTTCCAATGAGCCCGTCACACTGCGTAGATACATTTCAGGGGAGGTTAGCGTCAGGTAGGCTACGCGACTATGCCGTACATAGCACAGCCATTCCACACAGAAACAAACATCAGGATGCAGACCATGCACCACGCAAATACGCCAAAGGAGTCATGCAGTGTCATGTGCGGCAGGCTGTCAGCAGACCTCCACCAAACACGGCGTGGCACTAGCAGGAAGCCTAGACGCCTTCAGGGGGGGGGGGGGGGGGGTCACGACAGTGACTGTGAATTCAAGGGGACACAAGCCCTCTCAGATTAGCAGGACAATATATGTATTTTTATCTTAGCCAGTTATATATACATGAGACACCAAGGTCTTTAAGGTGTAACATGTACTGTCAACGCATGACGTAATGAAGCTTAGCAAATGGGAATTTCCATATCATTCACCTGGTTTCAGAGATTACTGGAGGTAGAATGTGGGGGGGGGGGGGGGGGAAAACGAAAAATATTTCACACACCACTGACAGCTACATTCAGCTGGAGGCATATTTGCATATTACAAGATGCGCATAATGGTGCTGTGAAATGCAGACTACACCATAATGTGATAAACTCCAACGGTTTTACCACAGATATTTGACGAAACGTTTTTGAAAGGCTGCGGACATCAAGTGAAACTTCTCATTTTAGCCGAAAGTGTTGTTAGCCTCTGGAGAGCTCTGTAAAACACTGATTTAATTAGGGGCAGATTGAAAATATTCCTGCCCCCTCCCCCGCACATTCCTGAGCTGCTCGACACGCTCAGAATAACACTGACACCAGAGCTAACTGACACAAACGGTTCAGAGCTGAGGCGTAGCTGCCGCAGCCCCCAGGGCTGCCACTGAGTCATCCAGCGATCCCAGCTCAGTCTCTCCAGGGCAGGGTCTCTCTGCAGTGCCAATGGAGGGCAGCAGTCTGTTCCAGTGCATTCCAAGCACTTTCATCTTATTCGTTTTGTTGCAAAAAAACATTTCACATACATGTGCAATATTTGCATGTGACCTCTTGTGTTTCGCCTCGTTAGAAACACTCTCACACACATCTCTAACTACAGGCCAGCTGAAGAAAAAGCTGCAGAGTCAAGTACAGGATTAAAAAAGCATCGAACGACACACAGCTGCAATCGAACGACACACAGCTGCAATCGAACGACACACAGCTGCAATCGAACGACACACAGCTGACAGGCAGCGGTTTGACTGCAGTTCCTCAGCCAGTCAGTCACCCTACAAAGTGCTGGTTAGCAGAAAAACTAAAAGCTGTCACTAGTGTCACGACGACTGTCTTGTGCTGACGCGTAAAGCGTGAGCAGATACGGCTGGGCAGCCAGGAGAGAGAGGGAGGGAGGGAGAGAGGGATAGAGGGTGGGAGAGAGGGAGGGAGAGAGGGAGGGAGGGAGGGAGGGGAAAAAAAAACAAAAAAAAACAAAAAAGCAACATGGAGAAAAAAGAGAAGCGGTTCTTTGGAGCAGAGATGGAACCTAATCGGCCAGAATGCAAAACAAAACTTCCTGTCAAGAAGCGACCTCCCAAGATTAATCCTTTCCTTTTGTCGATATCGTATGCGATTAATACATCGGCCTGGTGGACATGGCTTGCATGTTTGCATTCACAGGCATAATTCATGCGGAGGCCGTTTGTTCTGGGTGGGACAGCTGGCCCCAAGAAGCCAAGAACAACGATCCGGTCTGGACGTTTCCTTCCTGCCAATCAGAGGCAGGCTGAGCACCCCTTAGCCATCTGCACAGATAACTGGATCAAGACAGTGCTCAGAAATCACGTGCTGGGGTGGGGGTGTAAGATAATGCGTTCAGCAGAAGGAGTTTGCGCTCTCAGACGGGTGCATCGCTCAAACTCCCGCGCTTACATGCCATCCAGCAGGATTAAGTCCCCCAGCAATTCAAGAGGCCAGGTATGGAGGCCTTAATGTCTTAAATCTGCATTTTGGATTTTACCCACCATCTCTACCTAGTCAGGCCCGCGCCCCACAGCCCCAAACCACCCCAGGCTTCAGCGGGACCGAGGGGAGGCTTCTCTCTCCACTTCTCCTAGCAGACCACCCACAAATAATTTATTAAAGTTTTTGACTTTCACATTTCACCTATGGCATCGGCACAAAATGGCCCATTTTACTGCCACTATGCGGCCTAAGTAACATGAATTTTACAGCTGCCGATTCCTGTGTGTGACGAGGGCGGAGACTGGAAAAGAACATTGTGAGAAAACAGCTGTTTTATTGTGATATGAGGATTGTAATAAAAGTGAAGCAGAGAGAGGCGCGAGCAGAGTGCTCCAGCTCGGCACCGAGGCTGCACACAGGGCCCTCAGAGCGGGCGGCCCCCTTAGAATCGCCAGCCCTGAGCCACACACACCTCTACAGCCAGCATGTTATTCCCTTGTTCGTAAGACAGCCGTATTTAATAATACAACAGTATTGAAGAATGCAAACATGTCATAAGTTACAGTGTGCAGTAAAGGGACAAACTTTAAAGGATCTGTTTGCACAGTCCCTGAATGGAAACTACAAAAATTTCACAATTCGAACAGCTAGTGTTGGGTACAAATGGCATTACAAAAAGGATAGACTGAATGCGAATGTGCCAGTTTAGGGACTTCTGTTCCTAAAAAAAGTTCACAGATCTCAATTGCATATGTGGAACGGGGACCTGAGAAAGCTTCGAAAACGTCTGAACTGAGCACGTGTGTGACGCGAAACGTCTGAACTGAGCACGTGTGTGACGCGAAACGTCTGAACTGAGCACGTGTGTGACGTGAAACGTCTGAACTGAGCACGTGTGTGACGCGAAACGTCTGAACTGAGCACGTGTGTGACGCGAAACGTTTGAACTGAGCACGTGTGTCATGCGAAACGTTTGTCATGACGCCAGGCTCCGACTGGCCCCTTTTTTAAATGATGGATTATTAATACAAACACTGCTTATTAAGGATTCAACAAGTGAATTCAGCATAAACAAAAATAAAAGCCTGTCCATTCAACTAACTCATAGTTTTAACGAATCTGATTTACTGAACAATGTCCAATTCAGATTCCATGTTCTAATTAACTACTCAGTTTAATCCTTGATACAAACCCATATCAAAAGAGCTGACTGCGCTTAATAAGAAGCTTAAATGTGTAATGCAAAGTTTTTAATCACATAAACTGACTTTTACGGCAGTAATAAATAGCAGAACAGAGATGGTGCTGATGAGGTTATAGTCAAATTTTCACATGGCAAATGGTTAAAGTTGTGTAGCTATGATGCTGCGGTTGCCAAGTACTGACAACAAGTGATGTTTAAACAGTAACAAGGGCAGCGTGGGGGGAGCGGACTTCCTTACCTCCGTTCTGAGTGATGTATCGCACCCATGGCAGGGCCTGGTACCCGCTCTTCTCAATGATCTTCAGGTAGCGCACCTGAAAGATGATGCAGGAGTGTTACGGTCAGAAGGCCACATAAGCTGGCCCTCTGGCCTTATATGGGCATGTCTGCTGTGGATTCTGAACAAGGTCACCCCAGACCGCGAATAACAGCGAGCTCAAATGCTGCATGCTTGTCCCATGGACAGTATAGGAGCACTGCACCTGTGATCTTCAACCACACATCTGCACAGGCTGCATTGGCAAGGACGGCTCCAACTTTGACTTCACTCCACAGGCCTTGGGGCTGAGGCCGTCAGGGCAGCACTCAGAATCAGTGCCAGTAAACCATGGGAAATTTGTACCGCAAAGAACAACATATGAAGAAGTAGTAGTTAAGAAACTGCAGGTATTAATAGAAATTGGGGAAATGGCACCTTTCACTAGTTATAAAACTTGTAGTTTCACAAGGAGAAGGAAAAAAGCACAACAGGGTTTGTAGGGGCCAAGGAAAGAAAACATTGCATAATTCTTTTGTGAAATTACAACTTATTCTACAAATGGAAATGCATTGCATAAGCTGAAAAAAAATGCAATAAAATGAAAAAAAGCAAATCTAATTTATAATTCTGGGGGGGGGGGAACTAGCTGCTAATGGTCATTTACAATAAACTGCACTTTATATTTTTGTAATTAGTGTCAATTAAGTTTATTAAACAAGGAGGTTACTAGGCAAGCCAACTGCCATCCGTCCTCATGAAAGATAAGGATCTTCTGCTTGATATTTCACATTGCCGGAGAGCTAAAACGCAGATCAAACATTAAGACTGACAGAAAATGAAATCTCTATGAAGACATTTCAGCTTTCAATTTTGTTATCAGCAGGACAGTTTTACTATGATTATCATCTGCACTAAATCATAGGACAAAGTTCCTTAAGAGTTTAATTTTGCTAAACAAAACAGAAAATCACTTTCAAGCATATTAAACATTTTAAACACAAATACGCTGCAGCCAGTTATTATGCTGTTACCTCTAATTTCTGCTTTTCTAAGTATTTAGAGACCATATAAAAAAACTAATAAAAACAGAACACTTGTGTTATATTCAGCTGGCAACAGAGAAAATGGTTACAGCTAAACTGAAACTTGATAGTCTGTAAAGAACTGTGGGGCCCCGAAGTTCAGCCGGGACTGCTGAGTCACTGGCAATATGCGTGAAATTTTTATTTCAGCAAGCAAATATTTTATCCAGGGGGGGTGGGGGGTGATAAATCAGAACTTTGGGCTATTGGAGGTGCAGAGGAAGCGCAGATGGGGTAAGAGAAGGCGGGTCCCTGTGGACGTGTCCGGGGTCGACCAGCTGAAAGCCTGGCAGGAAGCACACGAGGGCACCACACTGCCACGGCCACTCCCAAGAAAGACAGTTGTTGGGTTTTGCAAGCCCGAGCGTATGGCTGGGCACGCCGATCACGGCCGTACGACGCAGAGGTGAGCGACTGCGCAGCACGCATCCTGAACGCACTGGGCGTTTGTGCGGCGAAAACCATCTCAGAGCCCCGACCCCTGGCAGATCGCTCAGACCAAAGTGCCATGCTCGCTCAAGAAGGCGTCTGCATGGTTTGGTCCTTTGCAGAGAAGCACACACAACTCCCATAATCAGAGGGTTCATTAGAAATATTAAACTTAATAAAGGGGCCAGGAGATCCTGCGTGTGACACACAGATCGGAAAAGCGTACAAGTGCGTGCTGAGGGTGCTTGGTACAGCGTGGGGATTCATGTGAGCCCAGGGTCCCTGGAAATTAGTTGACATTTTTTGCATCAAATAATGCCAAACGAGTACCCGAATATCACTTCAAACTGTGCCTGCACACCAGAAACCAAACCATGTACTGACACAATAAACCAGTCAAAGCTGACAGCGTGTGGTTCGATATCGCCGATTGGCGGATTTGCGAAAAACAGGCGAAAAACCACTATTTCTGCCTCTTGAAATGAGAGCTTAGCCACTTGAGAATCGGGTAAAGCACCGAAACCTCTGCAGAGGCGTCATTTTAATCACTGCCTCCGGGGGGCGGCTTGCTCACGCTACCTGGAAAGATCATTTATACTCTTTCAAAGAAAGTTGCTATAACAACGGGAGAAAACAGACTTCAGCAGCACCAGCCAGCAGGCTGGCACCGTCACTGCAGCTCCCCGCATGCCGCAAGGAATGCGTGTGGTGCAGTGCATCGTCGCATGATTTGGACTCCGAATGTGGCCTCTCTTCACGAGAGCTTCTGAGTGGCAGCTATGCAGCCATAAATGAAGCCCTGATCTGTGCTGCTGACCCATCAAAGGGATCAGAATTAACCAGAACACAAGCTCTCTGAGTCAGACTCACCACTACATATTTTCTGACCAAACTGGGGCCCAGCGCCTCTTTTTGATGCCTATTGACCCCCCACACCTCACTGTGGGTGAAAGTTTAATTCTGATGAAACAGCCACTCGCTGACGATCTCGCCCCGCGTACGTCGGAGCAGCTGTTTTGATAAAGGTGATAAACCGCTTAACTAAACTCTAGCTGAAATGTGTCTTGTTAATAAGCAGTACTAACCTTCCGATGAACTCAGCAGATGTGAATAAACACTACATCATAATGAGAGGAGGAAGAGCAGCGGCCAGCTCTATTTGATTAAAAAATGTTCCGTATATGTGAAAACTTCCTCATCTACCGAGAAATTCGAATCTAATGTGGTTTTTCTGGGTCTCAGTTCCGTGTGGGATGCCTAATATTCAATGGATGTCAATCGAGTTTAGGATGAAAAACAAAAATTTGAACATAACAAGAACATCATTCTAGAAGAAAAAGTACTTTGTCTTCTCATATCCAAACAGCGGCACATCATTGCCTTCCTGTGGGACTGCGAGGTCGCAAACATCGGAGAAGACGCAAAAAGTGCTGGGCGTCCGGCTGCGCTGCCAATGCGCCATCGCATATTTACGAGCCCAATTCCACATGTGTGACATGCTTATCTGCATTAAAGCGCGCAGATAATTAACAAGGACGGAGGAGATGGGAACCGGCACGCATGTCGTTTTTAGGATTTACTACCAAGAAGAGAGGAAGCGTGCGCACAAAACCTGGCGTGGCGAATGACGAAAAATAAAAGCAGCATCGGGCTGCGGAGATGCCCTTCAGAGACGTGCAATTGTATCGTCAAATGAGGGTGAAAATAACGCCATGTTAGCATGTGACACTAATACAGCCTCGTGATGGCATGTATCTGAGAGCAGCCTTCCAGCAGCAGGCCAGATTAAGGGCGCCCTTAAAAGTCGCTCTTTAAAAGTTCCTCACTCAAAAACTTCTCTGTTATTTATTTTACTGCTGGGGGCGGCGATGTTGAGAGCACATTTTGATGAAGCCTGAAATTTCTTCACTGGTGTGTTTTTTCTTCTTTATAAACCAGGAAATTGGAAACAATGCTGCAGAGGGACCTCAGTCCAGCGTAAATGAAAAGACTTTCCTTTCATTCTTCCTCTGAGAGCTGGATCGCTGGCGGTAGATGGGGAGGCTGATTACACCTCCCGGGAACCTGGCCAGAGTGCAGACAGCAGGAATCTCCCAAAACCGGGAAAGTAACACTTCAGCTTTCCAAGTCAGAAAGCAGCAGAGTGCTGTGAAGGGACTCCACGGAGATGTCCCCTGCCCCCCCCGCCTACACCCACAGCAGCTCAGTAACACCCAAGCATCCATCACCTACATCATTTTCTCAGTGGTCATGTCCTACAACAGAATTGTTTTATGGTGGAAAATAAAAGAAACATTTAAATTTCCAGAAAATGTCACCCTGTTTTACATGTGCGTGTGCTGTACAATCATTTCAGACTGATCTCAATTCCCTCTAATCACCATCAGAGATTATTTGAGTTGACCAGAGATCTAGCAAAATGCCCTAAGAAACAAATATCTGGTCATTGGTGAAGCAAGAGCGCCATCTTACGGCAGAGTGCGGTTCTACGGAATTTGAGAAGACAAACCCTTAGTGGCTGAGTTGGGCACTACAGGACCCACCTGAATCCCAGAAGTGGTGAAGTAAGGGATCTCAAACTTGACGCTGATGGGGGGCTTCCCTTCTTTGTCCTCTGCCTCCACGCTAGGCAAACCGAAGTGGGCGCGCATCAGGTACTCCTTACCCCCCTGAGGGAGAACACCACAGTTAGAGCTGCCGGCAAATTACAACTGACCAGAGTCACAGGAAAAACATACTGGACATGGACAAATGAAGTGACTTCAGACACAAACATCCTGTTTCTCTAAACAGTCACGCGCAATATTCAAAACAACACCAAACAGCCCGGGGGTTGATTTCTTGCAGTGAGGCTGAGGCTCACCGGGAATGACTTGATGGACCAGACGATTTCACTGTTCTCTGGTATCCACTTCACACTGCCCACTGTGGTCTTGAACTTGGGCGAGTCTGCGTCAGTGGGCACGGGGATATGGATCTCCACGTTGTTGGCAGTCGACCTCCTCTTGAACTGACTCTTGGCCTACGGAACGGGCAGAGACCAGAGTTTGTGTTTCAGAGGTCTGCACAGGGTGAAAAGCAAATCGACACACCCAGCTTAGGGCACCTTGCGTTCTTACATGGAGAGGACATGGTCAGGCAGTCTCTCACTGTCATACTATCGGTCTGTAGGTGGTGGCGCAGCACACACTACCAAAGCAGCAAGGGCCCTTAGAGTGGAGATGACGGAGATGTTCACCTTGATCATATACTCGATGCGGCTATGCGAGTGCTTCTCAATCACAGACTCGATCCAGATTAAGGGCTTCACCTGCTACACAAATGCCCATTACACACGCGCACGCCATTACCAAGTCACCGTCCCCCTACCCTCCATCATTACGGTACATACATGCGTGTTGAGGCGGTAGGACATGAGCTCAAACTCGCCATCTGGTGGTATGAAGGAGATGGTGCGGTCGTTCTCGAATCGGGAAAGGCGCACGCACTGGTGGAACTTCACGTCCTCCAGCTCTACAGACTTGCTCTTCCCTCCTGTGGATATCAGCAAACCAGAAGGATGACAAACAGATGTACAGTCAGACCTGGGACGTTCTCCCGGTCCCAGAACCTGTCGCGAAAGAGGAGGAGTCACAGATGTTTGGTAGCGTTACTAAAAATGGTAACATGTGCTTATTTCTATAGTTTAAAACAGTGAATTCCAACCTTTTTTGAGCCACAGCATATTTTTCACCATTGAAAAAAATCCCATGGCGGCACGAACCCAGCAAAAATGTTACAAAATGACACTGTAGCCTAGTAATGACAAAATAGTCTCAATTTATTTATATTCACTTAGTGTGAAACCTGAGCCTGTTTGGATGAACACAAAGCTGATATTTTGGCAGGAGTTGGAGACAGATGCACACAAGCCCTTCCTCAACAGCAATCATGCAGTCTGTCTAGTTTTTATGTGAGTCAGGCTTGAAAAACTTAAGCTTACACAGATATGTTGTGGAAAATGGGAGTACAGTGATCCCCCACCCGAAGATGCAGTCCAGACCCATTAGCGATAGGTGAAAATCCGCAATAAAGAAAGTATAAACCTTTTAAACATTGATATAACATATAATGTATAAACATTTTTATATATATAAAATAAAAATCACTGTAATGTTGAAATAGCTTTGTTTGTTTAGAATACATAACTATTACAGTACAGACACTCGCCAATGGCATATTATTTGCAGATAATTAATTCGTTTTCAAAAAAATATTTTTAGACTAATTATGTTAAATTGGATAATTTTCCAGGGCACCCCTGACGATCTCTCCCGGCAACTATGCCGCAGCACAATGGTTGAAAAACACTGGTTTAAACCGAGGGTCTCAAACTCCAGTCCTGGGGGGCCGGAGCCCCACACAGTTTTTGGGTCACCCTCATTGAACACACCTGATTCAACTCCTGGTGCTAATTACCACACAGCTCTTGAGCTGAATCATTTGTGGTGGATCTGGGAAGGAGCTAAGCTACATAGGGCTGCGGCCCCCCAGGACTGCAGTGAACTAAGCTACACAGGGCTCAGGCCCCCCAGGACTGCAGTTTGACACCCCTGGTTTAAACCCTAAATATGACCCCAATAATGCTCCCAAAACACTTTAATTTCAATTAAAAGTTAGCTTAATACATTACCTTTAAAAAAAAAATAGTTAGATGTAAAAATAGAGTACAGTATCACCTAGCGGCTATTTATGACCCTAGCACAATTACCTCACAGTATACTAATGTTACCCCTCTACTAATTCATTGAAAACGGCATTGGCTGCAGTTTTCTTTGGCATTTTTGCATTCACAGTAAGGTAACATGAGTAAACGAACGGGACTGTAAACTTATTGACAGAAGTCATATACGTAACAAAGATACAATTCAATAAAATACATAAAGGAAACATGTACTGTACGTACAGCGTACCGGTATTCAATCAATTAAAAATTACGTAAAGATGTACAGAAATAATAAGTTGTAAAAATACTATGTGTGCGCTAACCACAAAAAAAAGAGAGCACAAACGTTTACGTTAATTAACTATTTTCTAATATTCATGTAACCATTAGCATTCCAAAGGGAATAAACTTTGCAAATGGGATTTGCATATTGTAAAGTTACAGTTAAGTATGTACATGAAAAGGAACGTTTCCATAAGAAAGCCACCTTTTTTAAGGGATTTTTTTGATGATTTATATTGCATGTCTTGAACTCTCCCCAGAGAGTAGAAGCGCAAATGCATGAGGGCTGACTTGACTGTATCTTAAAAAACTACACATATTAAGTCACGGTTAATAAATACTATATTGTATGCAGCCCCATTTCCAAAAAGTTTGTGCAAAACGTAAATAATAGAATGCAATGATATGCAAATTATATAAACCCATATTATTACTAATCTAACTGAAAAAGAACAAAAGAAATGCTATTGTTTTATGACAAATATATGTTTAATTTGAATTTGATGCCAGCGATGTTTAAAAACATTCAGGAGAGGTGCATGTTTACCACTGTGCTTCACCTCTTCTTCTAAAGACACTCCGTAAACGTTTGGCAACAAAACAAACTGGTTTGTTACTTTAGGTATTGGGACTCGAGTGGAAGTCAGTGGAAAAGGGAAGGTAACAAAGTACTACACCAAAAGTATGAGACCTGGTGTGGTGGAAAAGGGGCATAAAATGTTACCTTACTATCAAAAAACTAAGTATAAAGGAAGAAGCTATATTTGGGTATATGACTGAAGGACTTGTTTCACCATGTGGCTCCTTTACAACAGTCTACTTCTGTTATTTTATTTCCTTATAGAAGAAAACTCAAGACTGCAGAACATAAGCAGTGCTGTCTCTCATTTTTCTATTTGCTTTTATTTTTTAAGCACAGCCATTCGATCATGTAGCAGCAATCCTGCCAGCAAACAAACACACAAGAGGAGACAACAGTAGCACACTAGTTAGAGGATTGGCTCGAAGGTGAAGGCAAACGAACTCACGGCCAGTGTTCTCAAACAGGACCTTGTCGTTCAGGCCCAGGCGCAGCTCAGGCATCCCCGACAGAAAGACGCGCATCTTAATGGAGCCCACGATCTCACTGCGAAGCACATTCCCGTTGGCGCTCACCTGTGGAGGAAGGCGAGGTCAGTTGGCCATCAAGGGCGCCGAGAAGGCATGTGGGGGCTGTTCTGCTTTCTAATGTGTAGGGAGGGGGAGGGGACAGAATATTCTGGTACAAAACAAAAAGCCCCCTACCAAAAGATTAACAGACTCGATGACGTCCAGGAAGACCTCGTTTTTCCTGTACTTGATGCCCTCCGACCTCCAAGATACGGCATTGGTGACAGTGGCAGGGGGGCGCGGTGCCCCCGTGTCTAGTTTATGGCCCTCCTGGGTGATGTACCTACACAGATACAAAGAAAACATTCTAAAGAAACAACCAGAGGAACTGTCTGGAGACAACTTGCGGGCAAAGGTGGGCCAAGCCAGCCAGGGTGTGAACTTAAGAGAGTCGCGGAAGCTCTCACTCCTGCAGGATCTTGCTGTCTGTAGTCTGGGGGTAACCGAAGTCCATCAGCTCATCCAACAGCTCGTAGATGATGACAAAGTTGTCCCTGATGCTCTCCTCCTCCAGTTCCTTGAAGTACTCGGAGAACACCTGTGTATCACGGCAATCCATCAGACCTCTAAAGCACAGTCCATGCGGCACTTGATTGTGTGCAGTCACGGTTTCCGCACGGCCGGGCACGTGGATTCATGCCTACATTCATTTTTCCGTGTACGTATACAGTCGTGGTCAGCGCATGCATACAGCAATGATATTCCACCAGACCAGCAGATTGCACCTACAGGATACGCCTAGTAATGCTCTACTAATTCCTTGCATATGTGCAGTAGACATAACGGAGGCAAGTAGACAGAACCACAATCAGGACTGCATGCACATTCTGCACAGACTGATGGCGAAGTCTGCATCACGGGCTAAACCCTCCATAAACCCACTGTGCCTTTCTTGTCTGTCTTATTAGAATAGAAAACATTATACTTAATTCAACTGGAGAAAAAAAAAGTAGTATTGCTATAGGAACCATGCCTGTGGGTCTGGTTGTTATGTCACTCCTTTTTCTTCACTAAAATTGCTTTTGACATGAATACAAAACTCCTAAAAGTCATTCCCTCCAGCTAGCGCCTGTATGTGGATTTTACCGCTAATAGACGTTGCTGTTTAGAACTCCTTGTTTTCCTATTGCAGTAGAACAATAATAAACAAATATCAAAAGCCGAGTTAAAATATGATCCTTAGGTTATATAGCTACAGAGAGCAGCCTAAAACATGCAACAGTAAACAGAAAAATAAATGAACAGAGAAAAGAGGGTGAGATCATATCCCATCATGCTAAACAGGAAAGTGACTGAACCTTCAGGCCTTAGAGGGGGACAGACCCAAAGAAAAATTCCAGGCAAATAAAACTTCAACAAGCATGAATGCTTTGCAAGCATTTTTAGTTCTGAATACACTGATGTGCACCATCATATGTATTTTAACCTGCACTAAACCCCCTGCTGAATTTAACACCATTAGCTAAATGAATAAAACATAATTGTCTACTATTTAAGCAAACTTACCTATAGACTTTCTGAACTAGAAAGTTCCAAGAACGTATCGACACATGTGCTCTACTCACCTGGATTATCTTGTAGAGGAAGGAAAACACCAAGGATACAGAAGCATTTTTCTTCGACGTGGCAACAACTGATTTAAAATGGAGTTAAAGGAAAAACAGACATTGCTGGTACTTATGTAAAAATGTTTAATCTGACATTTCATTAGCTATGTCTGACAGAGGCTTCATTAGGACAGCAGCCAGCAGAATGCAGTGGAGAAATCTCAAATATTACTAGGACAAGTATTCCATCCATCCAGATACCTTCAAACAACAAATTCGGAACAGGAGTAAACACACACACACAGCATTTTAGAGACACCAAATTACATGACATGCTTCTAAATGATTAGTATAGATAATGAAATCTACTAAAAAAAGATTATATGAGTAATTTAAACCCATACATTAACATATATATAGCAAAAAATGTGTAACTTTTGTTTTCCTGGATTTACCAAAGCATCGCTTTGAAGTCCAAACCAGGTAGACGCCTTAACTCTGAAATCTCCAAACGATGACAACATGTAACACACCTTGCCAGCACTCTCACGTCACTTCACACATCACAGCGTCACCAGTGTTAGGATACGGTACAGGTTGTTGTGCTTGATCCACATGAAGCGAACACCACCGTGCGCCAGGATCGGGGACAAGGTTCCCTCCTCTTCCTTGTCCATGAGGATGGCCATGAAATGCTCGATTTCAGACATGTCCACATCGCCTCTATAGTTGCGACAAATCAGGACCTGTTTGGGGGCAGTATGAGGTCAGAAGAAAAAGTGTATTTCAGCTTTGCCAACTGATGACCACCCAGTGCAGTATTATGACACTGATGTAAACACAGTAACATTGATATCATTATTACTTTTAACGAAAACTGAATTTACATTATTATAAAAACAAATTTCTAGAATTTTTCAAATTATAAATATCCGAATACTCTCCAGGATTGTAATAACTTCATGTGGGAAGCACAGTAATAATAATAATAATAACAACAACATATCTAAAATTTTTGATATCTTACATATATTAAGTTTCAGTTAACTTTTAAATCAGCCTAGTCCATTATGGCACTACTGTTCCGCTATGAAACTCAAGGGATTTATTGTGAAACACGCCACATATTAATTTCATCTGAATGTCTAAAGCCATAAACAAAAAGGTTCTTTTGGGCCGACAGCCATCTCCATCCCCCATCTGCTTCGGTTACTGAGAAAATGTCAGACTTAGCAAATGACGCTTTCGTCACCCGGCTCCATACAAGATCACTTTTGTAACCTGACTTCATTGCACTGACTCTCTCAGGCTCGCAGGTTAGGCGGAGGAAATGTAATTAATCAGCTGATCTGCTTCTTTAACGCGCAGATATTGTGACTATGCCTTCTTAGAAGAGTACAGGCGAGATCTGCGCAAATAAGCAATTCCTTAGAAACCGCAAGCACGATTTCACTTCCCATTTACTTATTTTACTCATTTAATTTTACTTATTTCTTGCAAAGGGGCACATTGATTGGTATGTTTCAGTAATATGTATGTAAGTAGCTAATTGAGATTTAAAGTAAGTGCTTAAGCAGTTAAGCTAAATGACTAGCTAGCTGTAAACTTGTATGTAATGTATCGAACATGGAGAGATGTCCCTGAATTCTCGGAGAAAATCTATAGAAGTACCTCAGAGTCACGCCACTTATCTCAAAAACCACATTTTAAAACTGACACAAAACCACGAGTTGGCGGCATTTTCATGACGAGACAGCATATGTAACGGACAGCAGACCTGAGCAGAAACTGCTACCGATGGCGTATCACCATCACGGCTCCTCCGGCCACTTCCTTACCTTGCCTTTTAGGTCCAAGACATAAACCGCGCTGGCCGACATCCTGTCTTCCTCTACACTTTCTAAAGTGAGAGACAGAAGACTAGCGCCAAAATTTTCAAGGTATGCTATACAACGCTACTGTTTAATCTGAGATCCCATCTAAAAATACTACGGACGCATTCAGCGAAGCAACGGCAACGGGAGGAAAATGTCAGGCAGCGTCACGCGCCGGAAGCGGAAGTGGAACCGGAAAGAGACGCACGCCGAAGCACGTCTACTTCCGGGAAGCAGCCGTGTTATGTTTTCAACATATCCAGGTTTTAAAAAATATTTTAACTCATAAAGAAACACAATTGGCCAGTCAGTGTAAGCTAACATTGATAAACGAGTTTAGCCGACAAGCTACTTAATATGGTTATAGTTATAGTGCATATATGACTCACCATTTTTATACTAAGATTATAAATCTTATTGTTATTCTAATTTGTTATTATCAACAAAATACATTTACCTCATTCTATTTCTGCGTACTGAGTGATGAATGTCATGGATAGGATAGGATGAGATAGAATAAGATTGAACGTTATTGATCCCTTTGTGGAAAAATGTCTTTGTTCATTATAAGAAGCAATGAAAGAAAAAAAATCCCTGATCTTTCACATAAATACAGCAAAGGAATATAGTGGTCCAAAAAGCAGTTTTGACATCACTCTTCTCTCCACTACTGCCTCAACTATGTACTGTTTCAGGCCTACCACAGACTTGGTCTTCTATCAAACTTCTTTACAGCCTCCTATTTAACATTGCACCCCCAACAGACAGCACCAAAGAGCACTGATGATAGAATATGTTTGACTGTTTGCTGCACACCCCAAAAGTACAAAAATCATCTTTGCCCTAAAGGAACCATCTTTTCACTTTGCTGGCCTGGTATTGTATTCCAAAAAAGGGTATATAAAGAAAATATAAGCGTATATAATTTCCTTACATATGGCTATATTGTAAAAGATATCTTTATGTCACTGCTGTGTTTCAAAGTAGAAAATAATGGGACAAACATTTTGGCATACCCATATCATATTTTTTGCTATGATGAGTCATTACTGTATTCATGCAAAAGTATTTGATTCAATATTTGTATTTCATTTTAGGCAGTATAAGACTATCCATAATTGAAACATTTACTATTGTGCATGTGACAGAGGAAGTAAAAGAAAGTTAAGAAAGATAATACTAAAAAAAGAACTAAAATTAGAAATTTAAAAACAAAAATGAGATGTTTACCAATAATTTTAATTTACGGCTGGACTAGATTAAATTGGATAAATAGAATATAGGTGTCACGCTCCACAGTCCAACGGGCGGAGAAAAACTAATCATGAAAATAATCAGCACACCATTCAGTGACCACCAGCAGCCTGAATTGTTGATACAAGGTGTTATGTTTGTCGGTGGGCGAGCGGTCAAGCAAGCGAGCAGAGCCGCAATGGAGGACAAACGGGGTTTATTCTTCGCACAACAGGGAAGACAGGGACCAAGTGACACAGAATGTCAATGCCAAGTCTGCCGGAACTTACGCAGACTAAATACACAAGACAGGCAGGCAGTAACACGAGACAGGTGAGAACAATCGGGTAGAACACGGGGTAACGAGGTGGGCGTGGCACACACGAGGATTGGACGGAGCTGGACGTAACACAAGGTAGGATGGAGCCATGCTTTCATGTTTTTTATGCGAAATTCTGACCCTACCGGCTAAATGTCACACCAGGAATCGAGGCTCATCTGACCAGGCAATGTTTTTCCAATCTTCCATTGTCCAATTTTGGTGAGCCCATGTCCATTGTGGCCTCCGTGTCCTGTTCTTAGCTGACAGGAGTGGCACCTGGTGTGGTCTTCTGCAGCTGGAGCCCATCTGGAGCTCATCTGCCCAGATGCTCTTCTGCATTCCTTGATTATAATGAATAGTTATTCGAGTTACTGTTGCATTTCTATCAGCTTGAATCAGTCTAGCCAACCATATCTTACTAGATCAGGCTAAGAAACAAAAACATTCTCTGTACCTCCAGAGATGATCGTGTTAATGAAATACTCATACCCACCTCTGGTATCAAAAACCATTCTGATGTTTGAAATAAACATTAACTGAAGCTACTAACCTGTATCCATATAATTTTATGCATTGTGCTGCTGACATAGGGGTGGCATGGTGGTGCAGTGGTTGGCGCTGTTACCTCACACCTCTGGGACCTGAGTTCGAGTCTCCGCCTGGGTTTCATGTGTGTGGAGTTTGCATGTTCTTCCGTGTCATCGTGGGGTTTCCTCCAGGTACTCCGGTTTCCCCCCGCAGACCAAAAACATGCTGAGGCTGATTGGAGTTGCCAAATTGCCCGTAGGTGTGCATGCGTGAGTGACTGGTGTGTGAGTGTGCCCTGCGATGGGCTGGCAGCCCCATCCAGGGTTGTTCCCTGCCTCGTGCCCGTTGCTTCCGGGATAGGCTCCGGACCCCCGCGACCCATTAGGATAAGCGGTTTGGAAAATGGACGGATGGATGGCTGCTGACATATGATTGGCTGATGAGATATTTGCTGCAATGAGCAGTTGAAAAGGTGTACCTAATAAAGTGAGTATATGTTTCTTTTAAAGTAAAAAGCACATCAAATTATCAAAGGACATTTCCCATGTCTGTTTATTTCACAAAGTCACACTCAAAGCATAAAAATGTTACATATTCTTTCAATCATTTTACAACAGACAATATACAGAATACCTAAAATGACATAACCAAGCTGTTTTGTTGCAAGACAACTAATCAGAAGTGACAAACTTCCATCAGTTTATTCCAAAGATTCCAATAAATCTTCCTTTTTATTTGGTCCAGCTGACTTTGGGAATATCATAATGCTCCGTTAGGGTATCCAGGTGCCGATTAAAATCCTGAATAAAAATAATACATTTTATATACAGAACCACTTATGCATAACATTAAAATTATTCTGTATTTCCACTGATAACTTCTGAGGTTCATGCATAAGTCAATCAATTTTATTCCAACATGAATTTCTTACCTCAACTCTTCGTTTGTGTGTTTTTGACGCTTTTTTCAGAATCCTTTCCATTTGCTGTAGTAGATGACAATAAAATTGTCGTGATTTTAGATATAAGGAAACTAAGACAAATAAGTAAAGTACGACAAACGTTCAGGAATACACTTCAACAAATTAAACGTAGTCATTGTAAACCAAGGATGGATAACCCTGCCCTATTTGCATTATTAAGTTTAATGGAGTCTTACAGCAAAACTCCGTATATGCATATTGCAATACAATTTCAGGGTCTCTAAAAGGCCTAATTATTGTGCCCCATCTGATCAAAATGACGTTATCATGGATCGTCATTATGAAAACTACAGCTGACCGCAAGGTCGAGATAAAGTAGGTATGTGGAGATCTCGCGATCGGCGGCCACTGTTTTGTTCCACTTTTCGTGTGACCGGGAATCACCAGCTCGCGGAGAGGTGCGTCTGTTAAATCGCTTCTAATTT
>JABFEA020000036.1:1589319-1611003 GCA_019775915.2 Cyphomyrus plagiostoma | reverse complement strand
TCCACTATACTCACATGTGCTGCCTGCAGCCTGGTACAGTCCCTCTCGTTTGCTCCACTATACTCACATGTGCTGCCTGCAGCCTGGTACAGTCCCTCTCGTTTGCTCCACTATACTCACATGTGCTGCCAGCACTATGTAATCCACAATCCCAGAAGCTCTCGAAGGGACATTGATGTTTTTGTGATGCTTTTTTTGTAGTACACAAAGTGTTGGTTTCAGATATTGTAAAAACACATAATTACCTTCCTCTTTATTTATTCAAACTCATATCTTTATCATAATTCCATAATCGTTGATAGTTTTTAGTTAATTAAGCAAAAGTCATCCATCCATCCGTCCATCCAGTTTCTGTACCTGCTTGTCCTATTCGTGGGGGCCAACCAACAGCAGGGCAGAGTCACACACCAGTCACTCACACACCAGTCACTCACACACCAGTCACTCACACATGCACACCTATGGGCAATATGATAACTCCAATTAACATCAGCATGTTTTTGGAATGTGGGGGGAAACCAGAGGAAATCTCACAAGGACAAGGGGAGAACATGCAAACTCCACACACATGGAGCCATGTCCGAAACCCAGAGCTGCCCCAGTAAAAGTTAGAGAAAAATGTCTTTCAACAGTATTTGTCATTAACTGAAGGGCAATTTTGCATAATATCTGTGTGCTGATGATCTGTATCTGCTGTCAGACGGTTGACGGTTCACATCCCATGTGGTGTGCAGTAGTACTGTCACGACTGGGCCCTTGAGTGAGGCCCTTGAGCCCAGTTGTGTCAGGGACAGGCTGCCCCGGCTTTCTGAATTGGGTGATGTTTTGAATAAAAGCATCTGATACATAAATCATCGTCTCCAGTGAACAAATTGTCAGCAATAATTTGCCTTTTATTATAATTTTTCATAAGCCCAGATGCAGAACATTGAGCAGCTGCATTCTGCTTGCCTGCAGGCAGCCCCCGCACGTGTGCGAGCACCACGTCTTCAGTCCTGCAGCGGTTCTTCCAGGGCAGAAGCCTGCCGCTGGTACCAGGTGCTGCCTGCTCCGAGAAGAAGGGCTTCTGCGACAAATTCCACGTGTGCCGCTTGCTGGACGCCGACGGCCCCCTCGCCCGTCTTAAGAACTCCTTCTTGCACCTGAATGAATTCGACGACATATCCGACTGGATGAAGGTTTGTTGTGCGAGGGGCTGGGGACCAGATTCACTCTGCTCCATGTGTGCAGACGGGAGGGACTTATCAGATGTTCTGCTTGGTGCAGCGTGTACCCGAAAAACATCCTGTCCCGGCACGCCCTACACTAAATCCCATAACCAGCTTCGAACGTTATATTTGTAAAAAGAAAACATGTTAGACCAATCATGCCACGGTTATAAAGCATTGTGTTTGACTTCTTACATAATAATGACTTCACTGCTGTCATGTGACACTGTTTCCCCCAAGATTTGGCTGCAAGCTTTTCCCATGATGGCCTTCATTAGGTCATGGGAGTTTTACTTAATGAAAAATGATTAGTTCAGAGAGATAACAGATCAGATGGTAAAGGAGGTGGAACCAGTCATTCAGACGTCTTATTCTCACCTCCTTTAGTTGCTTCGATCCACCTCCTCTACAATCTCATTGGTTATCTCTATTTTTCTTTTTGTCCGCAGAACATTTAGGTATAAGTAAAACTCCCATGAGCATTGTCCTCAAAGGTCAAAGTATCTTTTATGGTGGACTTCAGATGTATGATGCATGGGGTCATAAACTGGGGTGAAATTATCATTCTTGTTGGTCACAGAACAAGTGATGATGTAAAAAACAGAATATGAACATTGAAACTTGGCCATTAAGACATGGACCAAAGAAATATAGTTGGGGGAAGTGCAAATTTGGCCTTTAAGCTGCTATGGAAGCAGGATGTGCAATAAATAAATGAACATATTTTCAGAGTTAAGAATCCAAAGTCATTAATCAGACCCAGTACCAGCCTAGGAGGGACCAGAGTGTTCATCCGAGGAAAAAAGTTGTTTTTAAGCCTCTGAGCTTATGCGGTGCTCCTGTTCCACATGGAACATGTGCTGTTCTCAGCTATACATTCTATATAGGCAAATAGTCATGCATGCATCCATGTTCTGCATCTAGTTGCCTTTGCAAGATCGCAGAGGTCCAGGGTCTATCCCAGAATAACCCTGGATGGGGCTGAATGGCCACTCCCCTCATTTCGCCCGTTCGTGTTGTAGCCTCGTGCTGAATGGTGTCTCCCCTCATTTCGGCCGTTCGTGTTGTAGCCTCGTGCGAATGGCGTCTCCCCTCATTTCAGCTGTTCGTGGTGAAGCCTCATGCGAAATGGCCGCTCCCCTCATTTCGGCTGTTCGTGGTGAAGCCTCGTGCTAAATGGCCGCTCCCCTCATTTCCACTGTTCTCTTTCCCAGGTGCACTGGTGGGCTATCCTGCTAGCCATCCTCACTCTCTCGACTGTCACCGCGGGGACTGCCTTCTTCTTTGGGAGGGAGGCCTAATGAGTTAGATGTTGCCCCAGGATGATGTGGAACGTACTGATGGGCGCAGGCGCGGTCACAACTCTGAGCCCAAACCTCTCACAGGATCACGCTTTCTCTTTACTCGTTCCATTGCTTTTGTCAATACTAAACTTTCAATCCTTTCCTCTCTGTAGTTAAGTAAATAGCACTGATTTGGAAAATGGATAAAAAAATAGAAGTTTCCTGGATGTAGTATTTAGATGAAACAGCTCTGGTTTAATGAAGCTTGCTCTCTGTAAATGTGTGAACATGAACTCCGATGTGAGCCTCAACATTCCTCAGGGGTATCAGCATGATTCAGTCGCTGTGACATTCAGTCCAATAAAAGTTTGGAAAAAAATAAAACAGGACAATCAGGCTATAAATGGCACTGTGAGTGATTTCATTGGCTAGTTTTGGCTGGCTTATGAACAGGGATATTCATATGCTCAGCTAGTTAAAGCAATGAATGAATGTTCCTCAGATCTTCTCAACAAAAGTGTGAAACCTCAGGTTTCTCCCTCTTGCTCCTGGTCTTCCTGTCATTTGTAGCTCAGCTAGTGGAGGATATAATGTCTAATGCCCACAAACACAGAACAGCTGGACAGATCTGTACTGTGTGGGGAATCAAAAGAAGACACAACCCAGTAGCCATGGTCCCACGTTCTGCTGCATCCTGGGCAGCATGAATGGTTAAATATGGCCTGTGATTCCTATTATGTCTGTCTTTTATGTACCGTGATAGACTGCATATGCCCTACGTGATACATGCACGAGGTGCGAATCTGACTCAGAGACATACTGGTGATCTAACTAGTGCACAACATACTGGTGATCTAACTGGTGCACAGGATAACAATTTTCAATAACAGTGTCTTGGTATGTTATGGTCATGAAATGCTGTTTCGTGGTTTTGATTATGATTCAAGGGAGGTTTCAAATATTCAATGTTTCAACTGACTAATGATTGCTATAATTTATGGGCTAAAATCACCATTAGATCAGGCACTATCCAGCTTCAAAACCGGTTTAAAGATAGTATTTACAACATTTACAACATTGCAACATAGAACAATTTACTATAGTAATAAAAATGCTGATATAGTTCAGGCAGACACATTTTACTCCTTCCTAGCTCAAAGTGTGGACTGTCTGACAAGTTGGGAGGCAGCAAAAACATGGATCATCTGTGGATTCCTGAGGACTGAGGTGGGAAACACGGACTTAGACAAATGAAAGGCATTCAAAGATGGATGAAGGGAAGATATTTATTAGCAGGAACAACAGATACGCTTTTCTCAAATGACAGCCTGACATTCAGAATTATGAGAACACAATATCATGAGGTCACAGCTAAGTGTCATAGGGTTAGAGGCGTTTTTTCATCTTCTATATATTTTTTACCTAGAAAAAACTGTTTCATCTTAAATAGGCATTTTTAAAAAATTAAATATAAATATTTTTATATACTTTACATGACCATACATGAGTTCACCAGCAGCAAATATAATTCTTAAATTATATACATCAAGATTATGACAATTATTAACCCATTTTTAGCTCATTTATCAATTGCAACTTTCAAGGCAAACAGTAAGTCGTACCATTACAACACCCACAAATGCTAATACATGGTATTAACGTTTACCAGCTTCTTAACTAATTTGTGATCTCCTCTGATCTGGACAAACAAAGCTTAATCTTCATCTGCTCAACTGATGGAACCATCATTATTGTATGTGTCCATTGTGTATATAAATAACTGTACAAAGATGTTCAAAAGTGGCGAAAAACTCTTTTCCCGCCACTGAATTTGCAGCATTGCTACATCACAGACCTCATTTTGACCCCAGGATGGATACTGATTTATACAAAATCCATGCATAACCAAAACATAAAACAAACACAAACACCCCCCAACACCATATTACATTTTTCCTATCCAAAATAATATTTATCAGATTTATTTAACAGTAATTCTCTGGAAACTAATGTCCAGTTTAAGATGCACAAATTATTCCCTATATCTCTACAAGTCACAGTAACAGCTGCCCACACCAACACCTGCAGCGGAAGGCAGCCAGAAACGGCAGACAGGTGAATGCGCAGACGGATGTGACACCGCACTGTGGAGCGCTGGATCTCAGCCATGAGCAGATACCTGCATGTATGCTCACACGCTGCCGCTCCTGCTTGCGCAGTCAACACAGCGCGCGGCCAAACTGCAGCACAGCGTGCAGCCGGACTGCAGCACAGCGCGCAGCCGGACTGAAGCACAGCGCGCAGCCGGACTGAAGCACAGCGCGCAGCCAAACTGCAGCACAGCGCGCAGCCGGACTGCAGCACAGCGCGCAGCCGGACTGAAGCACAGCGCGCAGCCAAACTGCAGCAAAGCGCGCAGCCGGACTGAAGCACAGCGCGCAGCCAAACTGCAGCACAGCGCGCAGCTGCACAGCCTTCAGGAAGGCACCTCCGCCTCTCCCACAGCTTCCTTCTCCATGTGCCTCATATTTCCCTCTTATTTTTGTAACTTACACAACAATTTTTCTGCCAACAGCTGAACTCTGGACACACAGATATTGTGTCAATGTTGCTTAAGTAAGAAAAAAGAACAGTTGCCTAATAATGATAAGTCAAAATTGCATTGTTACAAAACAGCTAAACTCATCCAATCTGCCTATGATCGTCGTCTGCTAACCACAAACCAGTAAATTAGAACATGCTAGTGTATATCCATATATTTGTCATGTATTTATATATTTAATATTCTGAATTGAATTCTTGCAACGAATAAGAATAAATTAGTTACATCCATATGGATGGCTTTCCAAGTGCTTCACAGGAGGTATTTGATTCAGGGAAGACAGGCAGATGTAATCATCACTGTCTCCTTAGGCAACGCCTACACATACAGACAGAGACAAACAGGAGTGTTACACATGATTATCCATTTAAGAATTAGCATTTAAAGTGCTATTAACGGTGATAACACAGGAACGTTCCGGATGTCACCGGAAGAGATGCGCCTCATATCGCCATTGCTGACAACGTATTCCACGTAAACCCTTAGAACAGACTGTAAACTCACCCTTTTGAGTGGAATTTCCAGCTTTCCTTACATTTAACAAATGTGAGCTCTTGTGATACCCCAGGCATTTCAGGACGTTTTAGGCAAAATACCATCCTGTGAATGAAAAGTATTGGTTCATCAGAGAGAATCCACTGAGAGACTCTACTTCAGTTTAGCTACACGGTGCCGTAGTCAGGAATATCTGCAGAATCAATGGTTTATTTTGGTTTCATTATATTTATCAAAATAAGGGTACAAAAGTGATGCATTTCCTGCCTTTTCTGTGTCTCGCCGGCTTTGATGCGTATCTTGTGGACTTCCATGTCGGAGCTGAGAGTGGAATCTCCTGGCCACCAGGAAGACACCATCTTTAGCAAAAAGGACGTCGTCCACTTGCTGCGATTCTCCCACTTAAGCTTAACCATCAGCAATTCTCCAACGTCCGTCTCGGTCACCAGCAAGAAAGAGTGGGTTTTGTTGGCCGCAATCTTCTCATTTCTACCAAGGAAAGAAGGAGATGAAGTAGTTCCTGTAATCTAGGGGCCCAGTGCTGTGAGGAACCTCAAACTCACATGTTCAGGTGAAGGTCCTTGGCATCTCCACTGGCTCCATGGAGGGAAACCGCCACTGCTGGCTCCATTCCAGAGCAATTCAGGTTACTGGAGAAGTGAATTTTCAACTGGTAGTGATACACTGTCCAGAGTAGCGAGAAGAATAACATTCAGCAAGGGTACAAACAAGGCAGCTGGTGTACACCGCCGCTTGGCGCGGACGAGCCCATGGAATACCTCTGAAGGGCATGGACGCCCGTGTTTTGGTGAACATAGTAGCACTGCGCGCCTGGCGGGCGCCGCCCACGTCGTAGCCCATGACGCTGCAGCGGTTCTTGCGGCAGGAGAGGCAGGTGCCGCGCTGGAACATGTCCGGGCTGCCGCAGCGGTACGCCTGGCTGGCCTCCCGCCCGTGCAGCAGTGAGTCGATGAACAAGTGCACAGACCTCTCATGCTCACACTTCACTGCGTCGTTAATAGCTGCAGGACATGAGGATGGATGTTAGAAAGACGAGCAAAGCAACATGCATTTCTAAATCGATGCTAAGTTATGAAATACTTATATCCAGCATCTTTACCTAAGGGTTATCATACACTATACGGACAAAAGTATTGGGACACTTGGCCATTACACCCACAGGAACTTTTCTGATTATATATCCATAGGCATTAATATGGAGCTGGTCCCCCCTCTACAGCTACATCAGTGGTCACTCTTCTGGGAAGGTTTTCCACAACATCCTGGAGTGTGTCTGTGGGAATCATTGCCCATTCACCCTGGAGAGCATCTGTGAGGTCAGGCACTGATGTTGGACCTGAAGGCCTTCTCCAAGATCTACCCGCAAAGTTGGAAGAGAAGAATTGACCAAAATGTCTTGGTGTCCCAATACTCCTGTCCATGAGATGTATATCACTCTTTCTGCTTATCCTGCTCGGAGTCATGGGGACATCATACACAGTGCAGTTAATGCTTCTGCGGTGCTCAGTCTACCAGCCTGAGGCACCTTCTCCATAACAGTGTAGAGGCTGGAACCCAAACACGCTCCCTGAGCTGACACTTGGTACAAAATTCTCCTTTTATGTTATGATCCATTGGATCACTGTTCACAGAATCTGTTTTTTTATACAAATAGATTAGCTTAATTATCACCTAAACTGTAAGACATTGAAAGGCTGCTTTGCTTTACTGTAGCCAGCACATGTAGGTTGTATTTAATATCTGTTTTTACATTGTTTACAATCCTCCTAATATCAATGACACATGCTCACCAAATACGCCAAATTTTGCAATCTTTTCCAAGGCCTCCCGTAAGTTGCACCCTGGCTGAAAGCTGCCCCCATTGGGGTAAAAATCCAGGTGACCCACAGGCTGCTGGGTGCCGATGCTCAGGCCCAGGGAGCCACGGTTAAAAGTGTGGAGCACGTCGACGAAACGGGCGTCATCCGGGGAAAGGCGCTGGTGAGCATGCACCCCTTCAAAGTCAGGCCCAGCGGGATCGAGACCTGCAGGGAGACAGCGACTCAGCCAAAGGAGAACGTGTGCCATGTCACTGTTTGGGCCGCGGTACAGCACTGTGACATTTCAGCCATCATGGTGTCAGATCACACTCACCACAACCTGAGGTTTCTCAACCTGAAAATTACAACCCGGACTTTCGAGAACTGAATTTTACATCATAAATTCAAGTTCGGGTAATGAATCGAAATACGTTATTTTTCATTTAAGCTCAGATAAACACATTCGACCTTGGGATCTTTAATTACACTTCAGGTTAGGACGTTCAAATTCAGGTACATAAATTCAAATTTCCTAACTGTGGCGCGTCAGAAACACGCAGGAAAACTGAGCTTCTCACCAGTAATCCTCCCAATTTGATTGGACACATGATTTCCAGCAAACCCAGCAACATGGGCGCCGAGACTGTAGCCAATGAGGTGGAGGTGATCGAGGGACAAATGTGTTGTTTTCTGTGGAAACGAACACAGTAACAGTCATTTCTTTGAATAGTCTGCAGAAGGACACCCTGTCAACTGTATTACGTCAATTAGCAGCTAAATCAATTGGTTGTGATAAGCACACGTGTACCAACCTCCATCCAGTTTATGAAATGCGCAATATTTTGTCCCACCATCTTTGTGTTCTGAGCAGCAACTATGTAATGATTGTGGGCTGTGCTGAGCCAGTCAACTACAATCACATTTGCGCTGGGCTCCCTCTCATAGAGAGCAGCCACCAGTCTGCCAACCCAGCCCTCAAACAGCCCACTCACCTGCAGAGAAACGCAGCAAGATCGTATTAGCTTCTAGCTCCCGGACTTCAGCAAGCAGCACGCTATACTAACAACATGAAGGTTGTGGGTTTGAACCCCAGCATGCAAATTGAATCCCTTCCCTCTACTGTCAGCTGCTTTAGTTAAATTAATAAATGTGTTAGTGACCGTCAATGTAAAGTCCTCTATACAGCTGTGGCTATGCAGGAAAACAGTACCGTCCATCCATGGATCACCAGAAAGGTCTTAGAGGTTGTGTTGAAGTCGCACTCCTTGAGGGACTCTGGGTCTCCAGTGACGATGTAACAAACATCGTCATCAGGATCAGACGGCTTCCGTAGAGAAAACTTAGCGGTGACGGACTCGCTGCGCTCTTTGCGTAAACTCGGTATTAGCTCGAGAAAATTATCTGCGCGGAGAAAGGGGAGTATTTAAGGCTACTTAATTCTTTAACTTACTTGCTGAAATTCAGGAGTAACACATTCATGAAGGTTGCAGAACTATAGCTATGAAAGACATATTTAAAGAGGTATAATCTGTACATCTTTCTTCTCTTCCCTTTTCAGCTTCTTTCTCTCTTAATTTATCGGAATGGGGGCTGTGGAGTCTGTCACAATGGGACCGTGCAAAACGGCCAGCAGGAGTCAAATATACACACATCGACATTGTAAATTCACAGTTGTATATTTAATATAACCATATATTCATCCGTATTAATATAAGTTTGATTCATTACTCACGGATTTAACACGATTTTCACATTTTTATTATTCTTAAAGCAAAATATAATTGCATTTTTTATTCTTTGTTGACTTTTGCATTCATCTCTTAATTCTTCTAACATTCTCAGTTCTTGGTCATGTTCGGCATGCATTTACATCCAAAAAAGGGTTTAAAAAGTGAAAATACATATGTGTATCGGTGTTTGTGTGTTATCGTTACATCACAGAAGTAGGCTACACCCAGTGCTAATACCTAACCACCTTTATATCGGTAACTAATACTTGGAGTACGCAACTTATAATGTGCCTTCGTGTTACACATATATAGGCCTATTAAAACATCTTAATATATAAGCTTTCATTATCTGACAGTGTCCTCCTACAACAGTACTATACACACTTCATACAACATGAATAAATCCCTAAAAATAACGTCCTTTCTTTGCCATCGAAAGTGCTCCTTAATTGCAGCGTCGATTACTGACGGACAGGCTGTCGGTTGGAAATGCTGTTTAACTCAATGCCAGGACTGGCAGATACAGTGCAGTTATCAAACCTTCCCTCTGTATTGGAAACTGCTGACAGAGACACCAGTTTATAATTAATCACTGAAATATTTATGCGTGCATTATAGCGTTAAAATAACCATTAGGTTTTTTATGCAATAAAACTGTCATTCATTAAACAATGATATTCAATGATCAAATACTATAATCTCACCAAACGCAGAATCGGATATTTCTTCTTCCAAAGCAGTAACAGAGATAAAATTTGCACATAACACGAGTAGTATAACTTGGCATCCTCTCGTTTCCATGTCTTCTCGTAAAGTAGGGCTCAAGCTCTTTATAGCAGATTTAAACTACGGACTTGAACGAAACGAGCGTTTCGTGCAGCAAGTTCCCACACAATCGTACCACCTGCCACCGTGAATGACTTCTAGCCGCGCACAGTCATAATGCTCACTTCTTTAAATACCACCGCTGCCGCTTTCAAATACCCTATCGGGTGCCGTCTACGGGCGGGAATGCACTTATATTACGGTTATACTGAAGATACTTTGGGTGACTATGCAAAATTAAACCTATATCTGTATTACAAATATATTTCTGCATTGTGATTTGTTTTGGGATAAGGCTATTTACCATTTATTACCCATTTACCAAAAGAATCATTCATAATCGAACCCATAGCACAGGTTTGGCCACAGTTGTATTGCCCCAATCTCTTTTCTGGGAGAGCGCCTCCAACAGGGTGAGCAGCAGAGGCAGAGAGGGCTACGTGCACTTGTATGAGCCTGGTGTGGGGCAGGCGCTATAGCCAGTGACGTCACTGGTGACTCGAGGACATGTCCATCGATTGCGGTCAGCGATGCATGTTACACCCTGTCGGACAGAGAATAACTTATGAGTTTATCAAGATGCTCGACATCTTTGGTGTATGTTTTGAACTACTTACCGTTTACTTGTTGAACTGGGTTGCTTCAAGCCATTGTCTCGAGGATTGTTAAAGTGGCTTAAGAATAGATTTTGTATAAGGCCTGTTGTTTCAAGGCATTCCGGTCTCCAGTTCCAGTCCCGGTGAGCTGCTGCCCAGTAGGATTTCTGTCCAACCTGCCTCCTGATGAGCCACACCTGTATAACATAGCGTGAGAACAGATGCTTCACTAGTCTATTTGGTCACCTAATCATACAGCAGCCGAATGAATGGCTGAGTGGTAACATCAAGCCGCAACGTGAAGGACCCCTGACCCCATTTCTTATCTAGCAGCCTTTGTGTCAGCAGGGCGTGAGATTCTCATTCAACTGGAACCTTCTGTAGGACCTGGCACCTCCCAGGTACTCGGACTTTAACAGGAACGACCCCTGATTGGCCCTTTCAGTCTTCTGTGTCTCCACTGGGGCAGTGACGCACAGCACCGATCACCGTCGCCCGTCCCAAACTCACCTGCCGCTTCTGTTTAACTCGACTGCGATCACAGCTTGAGCCGCTGCCCAACCTGCTTCATGCGGTTAAAGTTTAACTGACCCCGCCTGCAAATGACCGGAATATCCCAGAACTAAGTGTTTAAGGTGAAAACTGAAAAAAGAGCCTTTAAGGAGGTGAGGTGATAGAGTGCAGTACAACATACTCTCAAAACTATGAGACTTCAGTCTCCTTAAAGTTTAGTTTATAAAGAAATTAAAATCCAAAACAGATCAAAACAAAGAAAAAAGGAATTTTGAAAAAAATAAAACCGATTTCACAGGGTCACAGAGCTCTCATCTCGCCTGTAGGCTTCACACTCCTGCTTCCATGTTCCTGCAAAACTGCTGCCATAATGCAACACGTGCCAGAAAATGCAGTTTTTTTAAATCATTACGGTGCAGCAGGTGGATGTTTTCAGAAAAACACCTTGAAAAATGTCAGGCTTTTTGTTGACGCAAAGGCCCTCTGCTCATAGCTGCAGTGTGGCAGGAGTTAATCTTTCTCTGACCTTGGGCGGTTTGATTAAGCTGGAAGAATGATTTAGCATGAAGCCCCTGACAGCCTTGGCGGAGGGGGGGGGGGGGTGGAACGTCGTTGTGAAACGGGATGCGGGGAGTGGGATCAGCTGACCAGGAGTGCCGCGTGCATAGCAGCTGCTGTAGCTCTTTGGTCACTCTTTTTCCTTTTTGGACTCTTCCATGCCTTTGCTGAAAGGCTTCTCTAAAAGGCTCAAGCTGTTGTACCCTAGGTGGGCTTCCAAGCTGTTGTACCCTTGGTGGGCTTCCAGAAGCAGAGGTGGGTCCTGCCCACTCCCATCTGCTGTTTGGGTCAGTGTGCAGCTCAGTGAGTTTGTCGATCAGCACCTGGGTCTGTCAGGTTGTGGGTTGGAATCCTGTATTTAGCAGAGTCGTCAAATGCCCACCGGGTCCTTGGATAAGAGATACTAGCTGAGCCCGGCCTCTGGCCTCAGAATTACTCTGACCTGCTTTTACACGTCTGTCTGTGTATCTCATGGACAGTGTGACATGCAGAGGCTCCCCTTGTTCACTATGGGAATGACCAAAGTACCTCACCTACTCCACCAGCTCAGCAAGGCTCATGCAGTGGGCACTGAAGTTATTTGTGTTCTGCAGTATGAGCCACTGGCTTTCAAACCTCACATGCCATCACCAAATATGTCTACATAATGATAGTCTAGTCATTCATTCAGGATGTTAATAATAACAAAGATAAAAAGAACAAATATTCTCAGCACACCTTGATTGTTGCCATATTTAAAAGCTGTAGATGTTACCTAGTGTTGAAATGAAGTTTGTAAACTTGTGAGGTTTTGCTCTCTGCACTAGTGGCCTTATGTTCTGGACAGTCCTCTGGGTTCACCTTTGCTGTCCCTTTGCACGTATCACGTATTACACACACACACTCCCCCTTAATCGGGTTTGCTCCACACTTATGAGGCTTCATAGACCTTTGCATTCCAAACCAGGTGACTACGACTAGGACTCTTGCTTGTTTCTCCTGTTGATTCTTGCTCATTTAGACGTGTTTTATGGTGCTTTAGGGGGTTCAGATTTAAACGTGCAGTAACCTGAGCTCTTTTAGCCTATATTTACTTGGTGGAAGCTTTTGTCCAAAGCAGAACACAAGCAAAGATCAATATCAGCCTGAAACAATCTGGTTTAAAGGTCTTGCCCCAGTACCCGATGGTGGCATCACTGCCAGTCACTGGGTTTAAACTGGCAACTTTGCTGTTTAGTGTCATAAGCCAGCTGATGGATGTTGGAGATTCGGGAACACAGTGGTGAATCACTAATTACTCTGACCACACTGGGCATTATAACTGCTGAGATACTCTGCTGCTTCCTTTAATGTCAGCAATATATTTCACATAGCTCATACGAGAATTTTACCTTCTAAACCATTGAATTGTTAAAAACGTATTTCTTCGATATTCTGTTGGTCCCCACAGGAACCCTGTCCCAGCTAAAAATCGGGAAGGTGGAAGGAAACACAACTGCCAGGTGATTTCTTGTGTAACCATTTATTGTCATGTTATATGTTTCATACAGCATGCAGCACATTAACTGTATCAGTGCCCATTTTACCGCAATCCTCAGGCTGAAAACTGAAACTGCTGCCTTTAAAATAGACTTTAGCACTGAAATATTTCAAAAAAGAAAGTAAAAAAGATAAAGGATAGAAATATATATCTATATATATATATACACACACAATATAATATACAGTTATATACATTTAATAAATAGAACAGAGATGTAAGTGCCGTTTTCAAAGGCCGCCCATGCGTTTTTCATGACATCTCAGTAATGACATCATCATATCTGTAAATGCTGTGCGGCTGTTAAGGTGGGAATCGCATGTGATTTGGTAGGAGGGACGACTTTAAGCTTCAGCTACTTAGGGGCAAGGAGCTGCTGGCATTCCAGCAGGATCTGTCATCTTTCTGAATCAGCACCGCAGCCTTTAAAGTGACCTGTGCCAATCAAAGCAGTCAGATACTATATAACACATACAGTGTGCCATTTATCTACTTAACCAGAGAAAATCCGTAATTAGCTGGAAGGTTAAAGTATTCCTATCTTTGGTAATTAAGGCACAAAAACAGTCTGAAATTCAGTCTGGAATAATTTTTTATGGGAATATATTATTTTACTGATTTTTTAAATCCATGAATTATCATACTTGTCGCTCTAGTGGTTCCAATATTGAACATGCTTTCGCTTAAATTTAATGTGATTTTCTGTAGTAATGCAATGATAATTTATATTAATCACCTTGCAATTTAAAATGTAAATTACGACTTCCATTTGATAACTGCAGTCTATGTACATGATTAAACAAATAAAATAGCACAACATAATATAACAGAAGCAAAACACTAGTATATTTTATAAACTGATCTGTATATAGCAACACGGAGCCTTTAAAAGAAAATGATATGAAATAATTGTAAAGAATATCATTAGTAAGCATGAATTTCAAATAAGGAATTAAATCTGCTAATTCATAGAGTTCATAGGGACTCAAAATCAGCAGGGATTCAAGACCTGTAGTTTCATGGATATATCTGTGATTTCAAAACCACCAAGAATTGCTTGGACCGTGAGGTACTGCTGGTGACAGACAATGAAAACGACACAAATACACGTCAAGGATGTCACCATTGGCAGACGTTCTCAGTGACCTGTGGGCTCTTAGTTCATTGTGTTGCTATGGTACTGTTGTTATTCCCACTGTTATTCCCACTCTCTACATCTTCACTTCTCCTAAATGAGCTGCCTTGTTTCTTGCGTCTGAAAAGCCTGCAAAGAAGAAGACAGAAAAAAGCTGCTTTTTATGTGCTGCTGTGAGTCGAGGACGTTCTCTGTAGGGTCTATAAAGCACGTCTCATTTTATCCTACATTAGTTAATTCATGTCAAAGTGTGACGAGTCAAGTTCTAGCTTGTCTCACCTTTCCGCTTTGCGGCTACTTTCATTCTCATTGGATTTCACAAAAACAGCGTAGTCACCTCCTCTCGAGAGGTATGCAGCCTCTCCATCTTTGGCTCTGAAAACCAGCCTGAAATCAGAGCACACCGCTTGCTTGAGTTTTCCAACTTCATGTTGGCTAAACTGCATGAGCGAACCTTAGTCGCAGCGACACCTACTTGGCCTGTGTTTCTCCTGATTTGACTCTGATTTTACGGACCCAGAACATTGTGCTTCCCCAGAAGTCATACAGCGTGAAGAGGGAGTCCTTCTCCCACTTGATGTTCACCATGATGAGATCGCCGATGTCCACCTCAGTGATCAGCAAGAAGGAGATGGTGGCGTTGCTGTTCAGCGCAGGCCTAAGTGGTGAGACACCAACACAAACTCAACACACGTCCACAATTCATCATCCATAATTATTTAATATGCTGATAACATACTGATGTGTGACATGGCCTAGTACTAACAGGTTAACCAGTACAAGTATAAACCAGTACAAGAACAACAAGAGAATGTGGCAGAGCTTCAGGGAAAATTTTATCCTTCAAACTGCTTCAAAGGTTGTGATTTAGCAACATACAGGACTATGGAGATGTCTTCTGTCTCGCCGTGAACGCCATGGAGCGACACCTTCCAGGGCTGCTCACTGTACTGCAACTTATCCTTGCTGAATAAATGCATCTTCACCTGGTAGTGGAACACTGTGGGAAGAGAGTGATCTTCATAACCTACACTCAGGTCACCAGTGTGTGTAGATCACAAGAGATTTCTGCCCTGGACCTTCTGGAAAGACGTGGAAAGCAGATACTGACAGCAGACCATGGCCCGATACTGGCCAAGCGGTATGAAGGATGGAAACATTGTTGCTATTGTACCATCATCTCATGTGGGCAAAGTTTTTACCACACAGAGCTGCAAAGGGTCAAAGTAACCAGTAAAAGCATCAAGTATATTATAAGACCATATTATTATTATTATTATTATTATTATTATAACAGAACTGACATTGTAATTTCATCTTCATTGTGATACAATTATTTATTTTATTAAATGCAGGAACTGATGTTTCATTCCTTTAGAGAACCAGAGAAACCCATTAAAGTACCACGTCTGAATTTTCCTGTGAAATTGAGATTTGCGGTATGAACCCTGCAGGCAGGAGACAAGTCCATCTTCTTTTCACCCAGAATTATTCCAAAAATATGCATAAATCAGAAACAGAAGACTATGGTTCAATGGCTTGAGGATGGATGGATGGTTATAGCTCACCAGGTATCTCACTGGCCATTACAGCTCCGTTTGTGCCCTAGGAGCTGCAAGTCGGTGGCCAGTGGGCAGCCTACCTTTGAAGGGCATCATCTGGCGTGTCTTCAGGTACATCTTGGCACTTCTCCGGGAGCGCACCTTGTTCACCTGGTAGCCCAGCTTGTTGCAGCGGTTCTTACGGCAGCTGAGGCACAGGCCCTTGTCGAAGGCCTCCTTGGAGGGGCAGCGGTAGGCGGTGCTCTGCTTCTGCTTGTTCACTAGCGAGTCAATGAACAGGTGGATGGAGCGCTCGTGCGAGCACTTCACGATCTGGTCCATGTCTGCACGGGACAAGCAGGCAGAAGATGCAGTGATGGTGCAAGGCTGCGGATTAGGCCTCAATCAAGCAAAAAGCTATAAACACACAGATCGGGCAATTTGTTAAAAACGCATAAGGCATGTTGGGTAAAGTCCAAGACCATTGCTTGGAGTTGGCAGTTGAGAACCTCTATATTTTTGTAACCTGAGCCACGTGTCAGCTAGTAGCCTGTAATGTTATGTTTACATTTCGCTTACATTGTAACGGAGAACCCATTGTCACCAGTGTTAGTCATATCTTTAGGGCAATCTACCAAATGTTAAATATTTACTGATCAAACAGCCAGAATGAAATATTATGTTACTCGACGGAGCCACAGTCTTCACGCGCTGACAAGATGCAGCCGTTTTCAGCAGAGGAGGCAGACCTACTCCAGAAGCCAGTGGTGGCCACCATGCGCATGGTGTTCTGCAGGTCACAGCCGGGCTGGAAGCCGCCTCCGTTGGGGTAGATGTCTATATGACCCACGGGTCGCTGGATGCCGATGCTGCGGTCAGGGGAGCCTCGGGTGTTAGTGTGCAGGACGTCCACGAAGTTGGCATCGTCGGGGGACAAGGTGCTCTGGGAATCTGCGTACTCGAAGCTCGGTCCCGCAGGGTCCAGGCCTGGCGGAGGAGTTTGTGCAGAGGAGAGGAACACAGAACTGTGAGAAAAATTGAGTAACATGGCCTACAGCAGGGTTCTTCAACTCTGGACCTCGATTCCAAATCCAGGCCGTGTTTTCGGTTCTCCCAGGTAGTTGTTTAATAATCACTGATTCTGATTGGTCAGGGGCTTCACACCTGACTGACAGGTAAAGGAAGGCTGGAAAACCAGCAGGGCTCGGACCTCGAGGACCATGAATTGAATAACCCTGGCCTACAGGGTAATACACACTTCCTCCTCCTCTTATTAAAGTAGCAGCAATGTCTCTACTGTCGGATGAACTTCTAACTAATCCATGAGAATGAATCTTGCCATTTTGTTGCATCTTTTTTCAAGTCTGCAGATATTATTATTAGTCATGTTATAAACACACTTCAATAGCCGCCTCAAAGCAGACGCCGAAAGGAACAGCGCCTTCTCCTGGAGGTAAACAGGATGACAGCGTCCAGCTTCAGCTCACCGGTGATTCTGTGGATTTTGCTGCTGGTGAGGGAGCCTGCGATGCCGGCCACATGGGCGCCCAGGCTGTAACCCAGCAGGTGAATCCTGTCCCAGGGGTATCTGAGCTCAGCCTGACGGGTACAAATCAGCCACGTGAGCAGCCGCCCAGCTAAACCTGCGTAGTGGCTTCCTAGAAGCATTCAGTTACCTTTAATTCAAGTATATATATTCAGTTTAAGTGCTGTGTTGGTAGGGTAACAGTATATTTCTTCTGCCCTTATATAATATAGCATTTCCCTGTAGCGTGACGTCTTGCAGCAGAGCCTTTGACTTTTTCAATATTTTTTTTTACATGCTGTATATGTGCAGATGTCTCAGAGTTGCTAGGATTTATGATATGAAAACACTGAACCGAACAGAATATTCTCTGAATAGTGAAGCTGATGGATGACTATTTTCTGTACGTCACGTAGGAGGGATCTTCCGCTCTGCGGCGGGTGTCTAGTCCGCTCATCGTGTGAACACATTAACTAACTCAAACACGAGACTTATAAATATTGCTTGTATCTGAAAATACTTCTGTCATCGGCACATGCACAACGCCGTTGGGAAGGTCAATGAAAATTATGCTAAAATGGACAGTAAAATACTTTTGCAGAAAAAAAAAAAACATTCAGTATGATGGGACTTTAAGATTTGACTCAAAATGTTTTGAAATACATGATGTTTGTCTGTGTGTCACCTTGCTGTAGGACTTGGCTGTAGCATACTTTGGTTAATAAGCCACTGGGCAGATGAAAATGTGACGGCGACTCAGACATACTAACCATTTAATATAGTAACCGCAATAACAAAAGAAGTCGCCTGCATTTTTACAAGTACCTGCAGCCACCGGACAAATCGGGCCACATCCTGGCCCACCAGCTTGGTGTAGGCCGCCGATGTGGGATAGTGCTGCTGGGCCCGCATCAGCCAGTCCACCACGATGACGTTAGCGCTGGGCTCGCGCTCGTATAGTGCCGTCACCAGCTTGGGGACCCAGCTCTCAAACATGCCTGTCACCTGAGCACACGGGGCACGGCCTGCCGTCAGCACAGAACCTCAAACGGCCTCTCATCGCACCCTTATCTGCAGCCTGAATCCATCTAAGTCAGCATACATTTCTGACGGAATTACAAATCAGAGTCGCCTGTCAAGTGTTTTCAATTTACCAACTGGAAGGTCTCTATCGTATTAAATATACCACATAACATCACACAGGATCTGAATTTATTATAATATTTTACTTGGTAAGCGGCACTATTTCAATGATAAATGATCATCAATGAAATGGTATCAATCACTGAACTGGTATTTACCGTCCATCCGTGAATGACAATAAATGTTTGCGTCTCCGTATTGAATCCACATGCTGAGATGGTTTCAGGTTCTCCAGGCACGATGTAGCAGAGATCTTCGTCCGGCACGTTCGCACTCCGAAGGGAGAATTTAGACTCAATATTTGAGAAATCCACGATCCAGTCTGTTGAATTGCCTGTAAATGTACACAGATTAACCATTGTGACATATTACATATAAATCATATCATGGTCAATGTATACTGTACGAAACATTTAATGCATACAATATGCTCTAACTCACGGCATGAAATAACTCTAAAACGGCGCATCTGAAACACATATTTCAAATACAGCGCAGCAGAGCTGCTAGACAGTGGTCTGGATGACAGGGGGGAAATCGCTCGCCGAAAATGTACCGTTTTAAATTAAGCCTTATTATTAAAATGGTATCACATCGCCCTCTATTGACATTATTGAATTAAACAGCGCGCAACTAACCTTCTTTTGAACAAAGAAAACGACTGTATTTCTTATGTTTCATCTTAAATTATACAATTTACGTAGTTTAATGTCGTCTTCATGTTAAGGAGCGCAACGACACTCGTAAGTGTTATAAGGTTCATGAAACATGGAACATAGCGGCAACCGATATCCCGGACGAAATACAGATGATTATAATACCCTTACTTGGACCTACTAATCTACAACTCATGTGTACCTACTAATTTACTATATTTGGAGATTTTAAAAAACTTGAATAAACTTAACATCTGTATAAACAGGGATTAAAAGTAACTCGACTTAATGAAAAAGTACAAATTCACGTGGCGCTGAGCCGAATTAAAACTAGAAGAGACCTAGTGATTCGTGCGTGAAAACGCCGCTCGGGGTTACTCTCGGTCATTATGACAAACGCGCAACGCGTTCCGTTAGCTGCACTGTCTATCCGCATTATAAGTATACAGCAAATACAAAATAACATTTACACTTACTAAACAGTGGTGACTCAGTGCTGTTAAATAAAGATGCACAAGTTTTTTCAAAACACATCCAAATAATCAAAAGCCAGATATTTAGTTTCCCCATATTACTGTCCAGATAAAAATGAAATCCAGCCCAATAAAAAAATCCTCAGCTCTTGCAGTAACAGTCCAAATGATCACCGTTTGGCTCGCGAATTGTTGAGTGCCACTGTATGTGAAGCTCGGGTCTCATGTAAAAACTGCCACACGTGCTGTGCCAAACTGGGTTTTATTCCTAACTTTAGACATTATGCAAATGACCAATATGCTATTGGCCTGAGCTACGTGAACTGGGCGGGCACAATCTGATCGATGTACTGCGGCTGGACACCGCATTTGTGCAAGTTTAACCAATAAAATAAATATTTCACAACGTGCTGAAATTTGCAAGTAATTGTCACGTCTTTCACGAAACAGTTATGTTCATGGCAATAAGTACACATATTAAACAAATGTAATAACGCCAAATATTCTTTGTAGATTAGGAACCATTTAATTTAATGCCAATCCGTGTGTAATATAATAGGGTTTAATAAACAGTACAGTAAAGCTTTACGCCATATAGTCATATGAAAGAAACTGACAACCCCCCCCCCATAAACATGCATACATTCTGCGGATTAAACAACACTAACTCAGACGATAATCGTTTATTATTATTGTTAGAATAATAATTATTATTATTCCTCGATAGTTTCCTCTTTTTTGTTAAAATTAGTTGAAGAGTGCCATCCACCGTTCAATGAACTCAGATACTCAAATGCACATGAAACAAAGCAAAACCATCACAATTTATTTTGTATTAAATATGCAGAAATTGTTTGTTATGTAACGTGTAAAAACGATGCTAATATCCCCTGTCTGTATGTTACACCCATAGTTGCATGGAAGCTGGTAAATTCTTTTAGGCCTACTTATTACCTTACATTATTAGCGGATTTTTAAGGATAACAATAGGGTAACATTTTCATTCTTATTGGTCACATATTCATATGCTGACCGAAATGTGAGGCGTTCTGCTGGGAAGGATCAGGCATCCAGATGCAATTCGCCCGGTTAGGTCGCGGGACTTGCTCCGATTATGCAGCGCATTCGGGGGTGACTGGCTTTGAATTAAGAAAAAAAACCTTAGGTCTACATACTATATACTAGTTATAGGTACTTCATACGGACTGAAACTCGCATTTCAGCAGGGCCGTGGCGCTGCTTAGAGAGCTAAATCGATACCAGATATTCGTTATGAGTCGAGAAGGGTTCCGTCTATCTGATACTCACATACACAGAGACAGCAATCCGTTAAAAGGTCATGCTATGGATGAGTACTTCCTATGGATACTCTAATTACTGTAATTACATATTTATTTGAAATCACCGATACCTGCGGCATCTTTTGCATTATTATTTGATAGCATTAATCTTTAAAAGCAAAGAGTGTCTTATTTTTTAAAAAGATTAGCTTTTAATAGAACTACTGGAATCATCCATCCAACCATCCATCCATCCATCTTCTAACTGCTTGTCCTTCTGAGGGTTAAGGAAGCACCAGAATTAGGATATTTCGTTTTTTTTTTTAAAAAAAAGTTAAATTATAAAACAACTTAAGGTTCAAAACCATAGCTAATTTTATGGATGAACTGGTCATATTGTTCATAAAGAACTTATAAGAAATGTTCCACTGACCTTGTGATCTCATTCTCTATTTAACAAAGTGACACACAGCAAAGTCTGATGCTGTGTTTTTTTGCACAGCTAGCAATGTAATTAGCGGAAATGTGCATTTCCTCAAACCGGCTGTATTTCCTGGGAATGATGGTCACAAACACAGGAAAGACAAGACAAGCGTAATTTAGAAGGAAGACTGTAAATAGCAATAATGTCGTGACAGCCCCGTTCATATTGGAATTCAGGATATCTGTAAAGCTGAGATTGCATCATAAGAAGTATACAAACGGGAGGAGGCCATTCGGTCCATCAAGCTCGCTTGGGGAGAACTTAACTAATAGCTCAGAGTTGTTAAAATCTTATCTAG